>VUQG01024006.1:6601-24070 GCA_015106755.1 Etia nguti | reverse complement strand
AACCTGACTGGAAGGCATCATAGCAGTTATTCTGTGTTAAGAAGTAATTGAGCTGTTGAGAAACTGCTTTTTCAATGATCTTACTTAAAAATAAATATGACAATGAGCCAATCCACAGTCTGACCTGTTCACTCTGGTTCTGTATAGCTCTCAGTTTACTTTGCCTTGCACCAGCATCAAGTGGCAGATGATCAGTTGATGCTAACAGCATGAAGCTAACAGCAATAATACAGCAGGGTGGGGGCATTTCAAACTGCTATATAAACAGCTTCTCTTTCTATGTTTTTGTGAAAGTTTTTTACTTAACTGCAACTTGTGGTCAAAGTGAGCCGACATGAGTGAAAAGAACTGACGACAATGATGCTTTATCTCACTCACTAGCTTGCTCTAGCGCATTAGTGCAAATGAGTTAGATGAACAAAACCAGTACAAGTTTTATTTTTTAACTGCATTTATTATTTGCCTGCTTTCATTTATTATTTAACAAATACATATGAAAAAATTCAGTAAATATCATTCGATATATTTATTTGTTACATTTTATTTTGTAAGTTAGAAAAGTCATTTTAAGTGGAGTGTCAAATTTCCTTACACATAAAATTATGAAATTAATAAATATAAAATTATTCCCAGTGTTTCTCACACTAGGGGACACAGATTATTAATTTAATGTTGGTATAGGACCATTACTCAGTGTTGGCAGATACTTGCAGTCAGCTAGTAAAAATTGGAATGGGACATCCCTCGTTGGTGCTTCAGTGAGCTCCTGGACAGTCTGAACAATCAGCAGACGCACAAATCCATAACACAGCCGAGGTTATCAGTTGGACTCAGGTCTGGTGAAGGTGAGTGAGTGGCATCAATATCTTCGTCATCCGGAAACTGCCAACACACTTTGGCAACCCAGAACCCACTGCACCAGCAAGGTGTGACAGTGGATCTGAAGATTTCATCCCTATACCTAAAAGCAATCATGGATATGCCCCCAAGGCCTTTAGTGACTCACTGCCAAACCGGTCATGTTGGTTGCCACAGTGTCTCCAGAGTCTTTCAGATCTTTAACATGCGTTCAGTCTGAACCTGCTTTTATCTGTGGAAAGAACATGGAGCCAGTGGCAGACGTGCCAGTTCTGCGTTCTCAGACGAACACCGATCAAGCCATTCCTGGTGCTAGGCTGTGAGCACAGGTTCCAATAAATGATTGGTTACTAACACCATACTCATGAAATCTGTTTCTGATAGTCTAGTCAGAAACAGATACCAAGTACAAGTACTCTGGTGGAGGTCCTTTTGTAGGGTTCTGGTTGTGGCTGTTCTCCCTTGCACAAAGGAGCAGATAGTGTTCGTGTTGCAGGGTTCATGCCCTTCCGCTGGCCTGTCTATGTTGGCTAGTCATGTGATGGCAGAGGACTGTCTGCCAGAAGGACAAAGATCCCAACAAAAACCAAAACTAGAGAAAAATCCTTCACTTAGAGAGCAATGGTCTGTGGCAACCACCTTGAAAGCCATTCACTTTTTGGGGGTCGTCTTGTTGTTGCCGCTACATTGCACCTGTTGTCAATTTTTGCACCAAAGAAGATGAAATGAATTCCTTTATCCATTCTTTAATACAAACCATGCCAATGCCAACACAACACAGTGCCAACACAGTAGCATTAATCCATTAATCCACTCAAATTGTTGTGCATGTCCCACTAGTGGGGCAGTGAAAACACAAAGCACATACTAAAGTGAATGAATATGAGTTCCTTTGTTTTGTTTTTACAAGTAAAAATTACATGTAATTTTTTTTAAGCCCGATAAAATTATGTGGTGTGAAATTTGCTGAAAATTTGTAGTTAGAAGAAAAAGCCTACCAAACCTGCAAGAACTGAAGCTGGAGTTTGGTCAAGAGCTGTCAGAATACCTGCAGAGTGGTGCAGCCATTCCATTTATACATACAAATTTGTGATAACAGTGGATTATGATTATTCCAATAACTACTTAGATTTAACTTATTCAACAGACCTATTTTTCTGTGATGACAAACCTGTTGGTTCAGCCAACAAAGGTGTGCATAGTGAAAAGAACTTGGTTTACTAAGGAAGGCTAGTGCGCATACGCACACACACGCACATGCAAAGACAATTTTATCAATTCATTTGCAAGTTGAGGGGACTCTGACTAAAACATTTCATCAGATAATGATGGAACAACAATTAATGTCTGCTGAATGTTTTTATTCTTTTCCCAAATTATTTTTTCCAATTACAGCCTGGAAACTGATTGGCATCTTTATTTACTTTAAAAGGTAACTGCGGAAAGTAAATTTATTAAAAGTTATGTTGTTGCTGAAGTTTAGATTTGTGACAAACAAATACAAAAAAATCAATAAAAAATAAAAAAAAATCAGTGGCCATATTTAAAGGCTATCAAATTCTGGAGTTTCTCCGGTTTTTACCCTAAATAACCATGGACACAAAGCAAAATTCATCAAACTGTTATTTTACAGTGACCTGCAATTTAATACATTTAAAACAACAGGACACCAAAGACAAAATACAATCATTGTGTTTTAAAATAAACTCATGACATGTCTACAAGAATATTTTACAAATTTGTCATATTTGAAGCAATTTGGCCTGTTTTTTAACAATGGCTCCATTCTTCTTCTTTCTTGTAAAAAGCCTGCAAAGCCCATCATCAGTCCATTGCTTTTAAAGAGCATGTGACCAATAACAGGACTGTGCTCAATTAGAAGAGCTCTTTCTCCAAGCGAGGCGGATAAGTTTGACCCTGCTGTGAGAGAAATTAAAGGCCAGGGCTGTTAGTTTCCACTGCCTTCCCTTCTTCCTTGCATCCTTTGTTCGTGCATCCTTTTATGCAGTAAGGAAAAGGATGCAGTATGCATTGCCTTTTCCCTCTATTTTTTATGCCTTCATCATTACTTTTTCTTGTGCTTTATTTCATACTCTTCCATCCCTCCATCTCCCCTCCTCTTGCTTTTTTACCACTGCCTTTGTTTTGTTTTGCCTTTGAAATTTGCGCCTTACAGTGTGATAATAAGCTGTCTGTCTAGGGGTGCAATGGCACCCAAGAGTCACTTTCAGTGTTTGTGCGTCTGTATGTGTGAGCTTGGGTATGTGCGACAAAAAAAGACATCTGAGTATTTGTACGAAAGTGCCACAGTCCCATTCTGTGTGTGTGTTTGTGTGAATGCAGACATATAATTGTCTGCAAATGTGTGTTGTGTGTGGACGTGAAGGAAAGTGAGAGTGACAATCAGCAAGTGTGAGTGTGTGTGTGTGTGTTTGCGTGGCATCTGTCAGTTTCCCTCAGACTGTGAAGGCAACCCACAGAGCAGGAAGCAGGGAAAGGCGCCACACCCCCCGCTGGAGAAATAGAGAATGAGCAGGGCAGATAATGCCCTCTTATCTTCCCCACCAACCCCCTCACCTCCCTCTTCTCACTCTAACCCGCCTCCCCTGACTCCCCAATACACACACACACACACACACACACACACACACACACACACACACAAACTCCCCCTTTCTCTCCCAGCACACTCTCAGCAGGGGGGGAAAGCTTTAAGTTGGATTTGGTAGTGGCAGCGGGGAGAGGAGGGGTACTCACGTTGCAAAGATGCCAACCTCATAACTCACACAAACAAGCACTCACTTTTTAGCCAATTTGCACAAAAAATAAACCCGAGTGTACAGAAACATACACACTATCTCACTTTTTCACTTGTGATAAAAGTGCCTATAGGAATCTTTATGTTTAATTTAAGCCGGCAACTTAATTAAGTGCAAAAACTGTGTTTGTCTGTGCGTTCAGTTTGCATTCATTCAGCATTCGTTTGTGTCAGTCAGGATTGACAGAATCTGAAGAATGTGCAGAAATTTGTCAGGATGATAGCAGACGTGGTATGAGGATTCATTCACAGAATCTACGCAGGCAGCACAAAAATCTGTAGGGATCTCGGTTGCATCTTCCACTAAATGAGCACTGGTGATATCAGATTTAAAGCCTGGGATTGAATTTTTATGTGTGTTTTAATTTTTTTTTTAATTTTCCTTTTGTGACACTCCTCCTTTCTTTTTATGTCCATACGTGTCTTCCTTTGACAGGACCACCTGGATCCATATGTTTAATGATAGCTGTCTATCAGTCTTGGCTTTCTGAACACTCATGTTCAGATTATTCCATCACCCACACTGGTTGATGCATTCACACTTGCCTTCTTTTACTTTGTGTTTCTTTCTTAGACCTCCACTGGCTTTCAGATACCTAGACCCAGACCAAGTCATGTGGGATTCCACCATCCCCCATCTGCCCAACTACCAAAGCGTACCCTGGACTCTTGGCTCTACATCCAACGAAACCCACCTGTGAAGCATACCTTTAGTCCCTCTCAGTCCAGGCAGTTATTATCTTGTCAACTTGCAACCACTTTCAAGTTTGCAGTGAACTCTTACATCTTTTCTCTGAGTCACACTGTAGGCTCTCTGGTTAAAAGCTACCCTGGTGATACATTTCCCCTCTTTAAAAAAAATATTATGTAATAAATATACTTTTACTTTCAGATGATTTGTGACAGGAGGGTAGCAGCAAGAGTGAAAGGTAAAGGTGATAAGATGGTAGTGAGACCTGCTATGATGTATGGTTTGGAGATGGTGGCACTGACAAAAAGACAGGAGGGAGAGCTGGAGGAGATGGAGCTGAAGATGCTCAGACTTTCACTGAGAGTGATGAGGATGGACAAGATTAGAAATGAGTATGTTAGAGGGACAGCTCAGGCTGGGCTGTTTGGAGACAAAGTTAGGTTGAGAAGATTTAAGCATTTGCGGAGGGCAGATAGTGGATGTTGTGGACCAATGATTTGAAATCTGGAGTTACCAGGGAGGAGGAAAAGAGGAAGAGCACAGAGAAGGATCATGGATGTATTGAAGGAGGACATGCAGGTGGTTGGTGTGACAGAGGACAGGGTAAGATGGAGGCATTTGATTTTCTGTGGCGACCCCTAAAGGGAGCAGCCAAAAGAAAAAGAAGAAGAAGAATTGTTGGATTGTATACATCTAGTATAATAGTTTCAGTTTCCTGAATGATATGAATTATTCATATACAACCATACCTTTGCACAAGCAATGTATTTCTCCTCAACAGGCAGAGAGTGCCACATCGAGACATGACCCATTATACTTCTGTTACAGCAATAAACTTCTGCACAAAACCTGATAAGACACAACCAACTGTGCTTCACAAGGCAAACTCCATAGCATGCAAACAGGAATAAATACATTTAGACAGTTATATTGCAAAAGGCCATAGTGGGGACCACTAGTTAGCCAGTTAGCACAACAGTCTGAGTAGACAGGAAAGGCTATGCCACTACAGTATAGTTAACAATAGAAATGACGGAGGAGTAAAAAGAGAGGTCAAAGACACATCTAAAGAACCTGTGCAGGTCCTCCACACCCAGACAGGGGAGCACGCCATATTTAAGGCTAATAAGTGTTTTCCTGAGGGCTGCATATTTGCTGCCACAGGAACATTTTGAGTTTAAGCTGAGTGACAGATAAGATCCCATCATGAGAATGAGCCACTGAGATGACTTGGTTTAAAAACAGTGGCAATTAAAATCATAACAGGCAGGATGTTATACTTTACTCTTTTTTGCCACTTTTTGCCACAATTGCCAGCATTTTCTTTTTCTTTTGCCATTTCCATTTCAGTCAGAATCTGGCAGAGTCAACAATTTTCCACCAAAATTTCTCCAGAAATTTCACTAGTTTATATAATTTAAGTGCAGTTTTGCTATATCAATAAAGTCAGAGAACCCATTTTATTTATTGTTTTGGATATGCTGTTCTATTTAATCTCTGTTTTGTTTATTTCATTAAGAGGGAATCTGTATTTCATGTATTCCCATGCACCCAAGTAGAAAAGCCACCAGAATGTTTAAAAATATCACAGTTCAAATTTGTGGTGATACCACCCAGCGCCAATAGATACTGAACACCTTATCTTATTGTGTGCACTCTCTAATCTTTGGTAAATCCTTTATTGTTCTAATTTAGCTAGAGAAAGTCACAGATGATATGATTCTGATTCAGTTTTTGTTCCTGGGGCTACTGGCCATGAAACGTACTACAGACTGGTTTATAGTTCATCTAAGGTGATTGTCATCCTTAGTTGCAGACAAAAAGGCAAAGGCTTTTAATAATGTATCAAACTAATATCAGGCTTAATACAATCTCTCAGACATCAGTCACATACAATGGAACTGCACGGTATCAAATCAGGCAATCTGTGGATAAAATTAATAGCTTCAAGTCTGCTGATGATTATAATCTTCTGATTGTATTATCTTCACAAGCCCCCAGTGGGAATCTACGTGTATTATAACAGTCATTATTATGTTTATAACTGTAGTTGGGGGAGAGGTATGTGTATATGTGTGTATGTGGTGTGTGTGTGTGTGTGTGTCTGCGTTTTTGCGTCTGTATCCCATTATCTCTGTCGTTAAGCACAATAATGGCACTCACTGTGGGCACCTCAGGCTATGTTTTGAAGATCTCTTGTGCACACACACCGAAGCTGTCTTCAGGCCTGCATCTCTGCCTAATTGGAAAGGGAATAGTTGCGGTGTGGGCGATCACACCAAAGCCCCTAGCTCATTGACACAAGGTTAAAGACCCATTAACTTGACCAGTAGAAAAATTGCGGAGAGGACAAAAGGGAGACCGGGTAGAAGAGAGATAGCAAAAAGGAGAAAGAAACACGCAGAGAATCTCCAAGGTGGGCCACTGCAAGCTCATTAATGTGAGCACCTGCAAGCCCGCCCAAAGCTTTGAAAACACCATCATGCAGCATGGAAGCCAGAGTAATGCTGTTTACAGGGCTGCTCATATTTGAGGTCTTTTCATAAAAGATCATGTTCGACTTTTTGCCACAACACAATGCAGAACCGGGCCTGTGAAGAGCCAGTCTCCTAGTGTTTGTAATTACTATTAAAGAGGTTTGGTGCTACAGTTGCTAGAGTTTGGACGATTGCATTCATTATGTAACTAATAAGTCGTTTCCTTTAAAGAGACTCTGCAAAAGTCAAAAATACATATCACCTGGTTGCCAGAGCACTTTATTTACAAAAGCAAAGAAGAAGCAGTAACCACATTATTTATGGAGTAAAATGGGGACTGCAGTGATCTGTTGAGGTTTTTCACTTTGTGTGTGTGTGTGTGTGTGTCTTTGGTTTCTATGTGCGTTTGTAAATCAGTGGGCACATAGGTGTGTGTGTGTGTTATCATTTCAGAGCACCACATCAATCTAAAATCTACTCTACTCAGTCCACACCACACAAATTGGGCACACATTCTGCTCCCCGAGTGTCGAGAATGGAACATCCTCTTTCCTGTTTTTGATTTTCTGAGAAGCACCGTGCTGAAAGTAGTGAAGTCCAGAGGGTGAAGGGCTGGGCAAATCAATTCTTTTTGAGCTGAGCTTTTGTCTGAACTCTAACGTGTGTTTTGCTTCTGAAATCGAATGAGAAGGCTTGTAAAAGGAATATTCATGTAAAGAGAATAATTAAGAAGGAAAAACAGTTTCTGGAATCTTAATATGGGCTTGCCAGCGTGGTGCCTTGACTTGATACATGTAGAGGTCAACTGATGTTGAGTCAGTTTGATTATTATCACAAAATATTTGCACACATTTTTACTGAAATCACATGCCCTGCAACCTAGCAAGTGGATAAAAAAATCTAGGGGGCAAGTTAAACTTGCCCACTCAATTTCTGTTTTTCCTTTGTACTTCTCACCTCATAGCTCCACTATTTTTCACTTTTGAATCTGCTATCTTTTATTCTTTTTGATAATCCTCCTCCTCACTCATTTGTTTCCTTACTTTTTTCTTTCACTTTTTTCTTTGAAACTATTTTACTGTGCTCATCTCATTAGATTTATAGTGTACTTTTTTTTTTAACCAAAACCTTTTTTTCATGTCTTGTGCATGTCGATAGAGCTTCATTACTTCTTCCCAGCCCCACCTACCCTAGCCTAAAACAAAGACTTGTCCTCATACTGAAAAAAAAATAGCAGTAAAACAGCACAGACAACACAGGAATAACACCTGTCCTGATCGTTTAGTCCTTATGTTGTCCTTGTAGAAAGTGGCATGTGTTAGTGTTTTGTCCCTCCACACAGCACCGAGGTGCTAAACTCCCACTTAGCTCTCGAACACACAAGTCTTCCCTTCAGCTCGTTTACATCATTTGAAGTGACAACATCCCATTGCGGCCATGCATACGGGCCAAAGTCTGTTAACGCAGCACACACCCTACTGTATGCAATCAAAGATATACACACAAAACAATGAGTGTCAAGATACAGCAAGTATATCTGACATGAATGTTCGTAGTCTCTCACCTCTTTCACAGGAAACAACTGTACCGCAACAGAGCGGTGACTCATAATACAAATAGCCTTTGCGTATTGTAAAGCCTCAAAGAGTATATGACAGAAATAAAGAAAGAAATCAAGAACCTAAAAAAGGCAGAGGAAATGAGAACATGAAAGGAGATGAAGAGATTGACAATGAGTCTATGACTCTCTGCTCTGACACTTACTGCACACAGCATGTTGCACTGCCAAGCATTCTTTTGTATGTAATGTGATTTTTCTTAGCCTGCTCTTCAGAAACAAATTACCTGAGGTTGAAAATAAAACACAAAATTATTTCAGCTCAGTTTCATGGCACTGTGATAGTGTATACATACTAGGTGTGAATGTCTGTTTTGTCACAGTCACAGTGACTTTAAAAGTAACATATTTCAACCGAAAGCTGTTTGATTCCATCCATTCATTCATTAATTTCCAGCTGCTTATCTGAGTGTGGGTCGGGGGAGCAGCAGTCTAAGCAGAGACACCCAGACCTTCTTGTCACCGGCCTTGTCCTCCAGCACTTCCAGGCAGACACTGAAGCATTTCCAAGCCAGTCAAGAGATGTAATCTCTCTAGCCTGTCCTGGGTCTGCCCTGAGGCCTCCTTCCAGTAGACCATGCTTGAAACCCCTCACTTAGGAGGTGCCCAGGAGGCATCCTGGTCGGTTGCCCGAACCACCTCAACTGACACAGAGTTACAGTTCTACTCTGAGACCTTCCCAAATGGCCAAGCACCTTATCTTATCTATAAGGGAGAGTCCAGTCACAGTCACGCTCATTTCCATCACTTGTATCCACAGTCTCATTCTTTTGGTTCCTATCCAGAGCTTGTGGCCTTAGATGAGGGCAGGAATGTAGATTGACCGGTTAATCTCTCTTCACCAAAACAGACCTGTACTGTATCCACATTGCTGCAGGCGTTGCATCAATCTGTCTTTTAATCTCCCATTTCACTCTACCCTTAATATTTAAACATGAGGCAACAACTCATCTCCAACCTGGAGTCCATATCACCTGAGACTCATGTCCTCAGATTTGGAGGCACTAATTCTCATTCCTCCCGCTTGATACTTGCCTATGAACTGCTCCTGTCCAAGATGGAGGCTGTTGACTGATGAAGCAAAAAGAACCACATCATCTGCAAAAAAAAGCAGAAAGGTTATCCTGGAGTCACCAAACCAAAGACACTCTGCCACATGAGAAATTTTGTCCAGAAAAGTATTGAACAGAGTGGGTGACAAATGCCGACACTACATATTTTTTGAGACTACACATCAGAACTTGGTATCAAGGAAAACTAGAAATTGTGATAAAAGACTCAAACTATGACTTTTGTAAACCTTGCCATGAAGTTTTGTTGCACAAACCTAAAAGAAGTGTAAAAATAATATGAAAGAAAATGAAATAAAAGTGTTATTTCCAATTCTTCATTTAAAATCCAGTCTCCTCCGAAAGTCCACTGACTTATGCTCTGCCACTGCCTTCTTCCTTCTAAAGTGGATTTCGCAGCTTATTCAACCTGAAAGCTGCCAATTCATTCATGAACATGAATTGGAAGAAAGAAATTTTTCCATTTACTGTTAAAACTAACTAACTCATAATATATCATAGGAGAATAACTAAAAGAGAGGTACAGGGTGACTAGCAGAACACAGAGTCTGCGTGTTCATGAAACACTCACAAAATTTCATCTATCGTTCCTGGATGCAAATTTCATTTTCATTTTCATGAACAATTTTTTAATAGACTGGACTCACATGCATTGATTTTGTCCATGTTTTAAAAGGACAAAAAAGTAAGAATTTGGATGTTGGAGGAGTCATTTCACCTTTTGTATCAGATACCACATTTTTCTTTTACTGTCATTTTTACTCATTATCCCCTAAATTTTAGAACCAAAACTACTTGGTAATAGTCAGAAGAAGATGAAACTGAAACGGCTGGGGGGGGCATAACAATCCTTTTCTTTATATTCTTTAAAGGGTATTTTTTAATGGTGTTACTAGTCACAAGGGGATGCTCATAATCAAAACGCAGAAGGTAAGGCAAGCAGATAAATAAATAAGAGAGATATGATACTGGAAGATGTTAGGCAGAGTAAGAAATGCACTGAGCAGATGGTGGTGTGCTCTCAGGTGTATGAAGACCTGCAGAGAAAGATCTGTTGCACAGAGGGCAGGCGGTAGAGATGCAGAGATAGGTGAATAATGGGAGGTGCTGAACAGGAACGGAAGGTTGTGCGAAAGCTACAGAACATGGAAGTAAACTAAAAAAATAGCTTAGAGGAACTGGATAACGGAGGCTGGTGTTCATGATCGGAAGAGAGGATGAAGAGAACAGAAGCTGGGCGCAGTAAAGGCACGGATGGAGGCATGGTGAGCAGGTTAGAAGTTGAGGTGAGAGGCAGCAGGATACGAGGTGACCAAAGAGATGAAAGACAGGGTTAGAGGGAGTGAAAGTTAGAACAACTCAGATATGCTTCATAGGTGGAAGGAAGGGTGGATGGAGAGGAAAGAGAGAGATACAGGATCAAAGAAAGATATTTTACAGAGCAAATAGATGAAACAGGGCAAAGATGGAGGGATGGAGAGACAGACCGATAAAAGGAAGAACATATGGATGAAAGGGAAATAGGTCACTTACAAAGTATAGAATGGAGAGAAATGAACAGGAGGGGCAAGCAGATAGACGGAGAGAAAAAAATCTGCAGATATAGACAGATCACTTATGGAAAAGCTGAGTATAACAAGGAAAAGATAACAAAAGGCAAAATTTGGCTGTAAGGATGGAGAAACGTGATTCAGAAAATGCCAAGATATCAAGCCCTTCCTACTCGATCTTACATATATTGTTTTCTAATGTTTTTAAGCTTAGGAGACTTTTTCTTTCAACTTCTTCCTACCCCATCGCTTTAACTCAACGCCCACTTTTCTTTCCTTACTCATACTTTTCTTATTTCTGTCTCAACGTGTTAATGTCAAGGTTGACCCTTTTAATTAATGAGCTCTTGAGCTGCTGGAGAGGTTACCTTAGGACCGAGTAGGGCTTGATGTTCCCTCCTGCTCCCAGTCATTAAGGTTAAGTTAACTTCATCAGCTCTACTTCACACTTGCAATAAAGATATGTGAGTGGTTTAATTCCTCTCATTTGGCTTTTGGCAGGATAGCAATAAGAGTATGTTAAAGTATCTATCAAGTATGAGCTTTCCTTATCTGTAGCCAAGTGCTTTTCCTTGCCTTAAAGGAATAGCTAATAGTAGAAATATGCTTGCTTGCCAAGATTGATTTCACATCTTCATGTAAAAGATGAAGCCTAGCTGCCTGTTAGGTTAGCTTAACAATCTGTGTAGAGGCAACAAAATGCTGCTACCTTTGTTTCTTAGTCAACCACAGTCATTTTATGAGGTTGCTTTTTTTGTATTCTCAATTTCTCTGTGAAAACAAGACATCAGCATTGCTCAACCTGACCAAAACTTCCATTTTACATGCCATTGGTAACATATGCAAGAAATCTAGACTAATAATCTCCTCAAATGCCCTGAAAAATTCAAACCAAAATGTCTCACACACCCACAAACACACCCGTTGCAGCTTGTACATCACGTCTCCACCTTTTGTTCCCTCTTCCTCATCTACTCATCTACTCTTTTTCCCCCCTCTCTTTTCATTTTATACACATGATGACCTTATCAATGCAGCTGTCATAAATCCCTTCTGCATGCTTGTTTTGTGTGTCATCGAGATGAGGAAGAGTATGAGAGAGAAGGTTAGAGACGGCCTGACAGAGAAATCCCACTCTGTGTTCAGCGTGAGTGCGCCTTTTATCTTGTTCCCTCTCATTTGTGAGGGTTTGATCAAAACATTTACCGACGTGGCGATTGGTACAAAGACTAATCAAATTCGCACATAAACATGTGTCATAAAACTGGACTTCACAGACTGATAAACGCACACTCAAACACCAAGCCTGTTCCCGCATGAAGTCTGTCTTTGAGCTTGAGGACATGCTGATTGATTGGTGCCTTGGGGGAGCTGTCCCTTCCCATTAACATCTATGTGACTGTGGGATTGTGTGGATAGATAATTTTCCGCTAGCAGGGTCTGTGTGAGCATTTTTCTTTTTGCTGAGATGTTAGCATTTTAAAGGTTTTCAATTAACAGAAATATAAATCAAAGCAATGTCACCCCAAGATCCATTTAGTAGCTCTTCTAGGAAATTTTAATCAGATAACATCATAATGATGTCTGCTGAGAAATTAATAAACAAATATAGTACTATATAAACAGATATATAGTACTATATTTGCCTATCAAACACAATATACATTATATTAGTACATGTACGGTCATTGTACACCCTCTTTTGGTTCTAAAGTTTTATGTATCAGGAAAAAAAAAACATCACTAGCTGGTTTTAAAATTAGGTAAATACAACCTACATCATCTCATTATATTTTTAACAAAAAGTAAGCCAAAACACAGAAGTGGTATGCAGAAAAACTAAGTACAGCTTACTGCTTGCATTGGAATGAAGAGTGTAAGTAGAAGCCAGGTGCTACTAATCAAATGCACTTGATTAAATGATCATCAGCAAGTGTGAGCACCTCTATTAAGGCGGCAGTGTTGGCAGTTTGCTGGTGTGGAGTATTTAGGTGTTTGTTAACACAATGTCAGAGGAGAGACATCAGTAATGATCTCAGAGAAACAACTGTTGCTGCCCATCAGTCTGGGGAGGGTTATAAGGGCATTTCCAAATAATTTAAAGTCCATCATTCTACAGTGAAAAGGATTATTTACAAGGTGAAAACATTCAACAGTCGCCAATCCGGGACTAGATGTTCCAACAAATTCACCCCAATGTCAGGCCATGCACTGCTCAGAGAAACTGCAAAAAAACCCAAGAGCTACATTTGAGATTCTACAGGCCTCAGCTGGCATGATAAATTTTAAAGTTCGTGACAGTACGTTTAGAAAAAGACTGAACAAGTATGGCTTGTTTGGAAGGTCTACCACCCCAGCACAGCGGTGCAGGGGTGAGGATTTAGGCTTTTTTTTTTTGTTTGAACAACCATTCTACAGAATGGCTAAAAAGAAAAGAATCAACTGAAATGACTGAAATGCTGTGGTGGTAACTCAGCAGAGCTGTGCATAAACATATGTCCACCAACCTCAATGACCGAAAGCAATGTTGTGAAAACAATTAGGCCAAAATCTCTCTCTGTTGAAAGCCATCCAGACAGGCAGACAGACCAGGCTCTGTTTAGCCGTTAATATTTGACCTTGGAAACAGTACTGTACCTGATGAACAATTTCACTGAAAGGCTTCAGAACACCTCCTGCTACGTCAACTTTTTGGTTAAGTTGTTATGCCAACTTTTGTTTCCGAGGTCAAGAATGAACTGAAATCATAATCGTGTACTGAGCCAGTTAGATAAATCATTCTCCACTAAAGTACACTTTTGGCTTGAGTTCAAATTTGGTGCCTTTCACCCATAAACAAACAAAAAAAAACTGCCATGCTCTAAAAGTATTTCTTTAGCAAACTCCTGCAATCGTAAATTTATTACACATTTGACATGGAATTATTTTGAGCCTGATAGTTAATGATAAATGACTGGTGCTCATATATAAGCAATTTATATATAAGCAATTTGTCCTCAAAGCATTAGCTGCAGCTGCATTTTAGCATAGCGGTGCTTTCTTATTATAAATGGATCCCTTAGATATAATAAGATTACCTCATTCATTACTTTTGTTCTTCTCACCTCATCTTTCCTTTTCAGAGTTTGTATGCTACGTTGAATGCTAATTAAGTCTTCTGTGCTTACCTTTGTTTACAAATGAAATAATTACAGGGTATGGATTATAAATTCATGCAATCAAATTGCTAATTACTTTGTTCTATACTTAAGAACTAATATTTTGTAACAAACAGCATGTCTTCTACTTCTTCTTCTCTAAACATGCTATGATCAAAATAACTTTCCCAAGAAAGCAAGGCTCCATTACTTTGTAAGTAACATCCACTAAACTATACCTAATGTATATAGCTTGCTTTCACTATATGACAGAAAATACTGCACACAACACTCTGCCCTGTGTAATGTGCAGAACTGTAGGAAAGAACACCCACACCCCCAGAAGCTAAACAAGCCCTTCCAATCTACTTGTCAAAATTATATTGCTTTGACCTTTTCCCTTAGGTCTACCTATTTCCCAGTAGCTATATGCAGAGATTCACTGAACTGCTGATGTCTGCACCACCTTCCCTCTTTCTACACATTTGGATAAAAAAGGTGATCTGGGGGGTGAAAATATCTACACCTGCAATTTCAGCTTTTAATTTATACAGACAGGACACGCGAATGGCAAACTGAACTCCCTGGAGCATTTTTCTTTACCACTCGACTGTTCCAGTAAACAAATGGAAAAATATATGCGGTTTTTAAAATTGACTCGCTGTTTTTGTATGTTTGTGTGCTTACCATGTGGCTTTCCCCACATCAAGTAAATTTGTGTGAAGGACTTCAAAAAGGGCAGCTACACAGAGCAGATACTTGTTTACCCTCTGTTATTATTTGTGAGGATGATGTTGTTGGTAGCAGGTCAAAGAAAATTACAGTTATCTAGCCGTGACCTTAAACAACATTGTACCAACAGTTCAAAGGTACCTTGTAAACAAGGTCAACAGATTTTAAGCTAAGTTGGTCATAACTTGTTTTTCAAAATGCAGTGTAATAATTGCCCCAGTCTACACTATCTACACTTTGCCTTGTAGTTCATGATTGACATAAATCTTTTTACTGAAAAACTGTCATTGGGCTTGCAGTCCACAGTCAGCTGCTCAGTACCACTAACTTTCCACTTTCCACACAGACCAAACCAAAGCAGGGGAATCTGCTTGTAAAAGATCGATAGTTACATGAATGCGCTCTATAATCTATATGTACCTTTCAAAATTGTCCAAGCTGCCAATTCCATAGGCACTTATGCACCCCCATACCATCAGAGACACATACTCTGCAGTCTGAACTGCAGAGATTCTTTAGTCCAGAAGATGCAGGGTCATTGTTTTTCAAAAATTTCAACTTGTCTGACCACAGATCAGTTTTCCACTTTGCCTCAGTCCGTGTTAAATTAGCTTTGGCCCACAGAAGATGGTGAAATTTCTCAATCATGTTCGTATATGTCTTCTTATTTGAATGACAGTGCTTTAGTCTGTATTTGGGGATAGCAGCACAAACTGTGTTCACAGACAACGATTTCTGGAAGTGTTCCTGAGCTCATGCCGTGATTTCCATGATAGATTAATGCCTGTTTTTAATACAGTGCTCCCTTAGGGACTGAAGATGAAGGGCATCCAATATTGAGTTTTGCGTACAGAGATTTCACCAGATCTGATGTTTTGATGGTATTATGCACTGTAGATGATAAGATATTCAAAGTCTTTGCAATTATCCATTGAGAATCATTATTCTGAAATTGTTATACAATTTGTAGACACATTTGTCTGCTGATTAATTGCTGTGCCCATTGTTACTTCTGAGATGTTCTGCCACTCTTAGAAACTCTTTTTATTTGCAGACAGGTTATTGACCTGCCACCAAATAATCTAATTAGTTTCACAATGTTCCAGCTGTTTCTTTTTAGTACCATGTACTTTCGCAGCCTTTTGTTGCCCTCATTCCAACTTTTTTGAGACACACTGCTGCCATCAAATTTAGAATGAGCAAATAATTTCTTTGTGAAATAGGAAAATGTTGCAGGTTTTCTGTGTTCTGTTGTGAACATAATATGGGTTTATGAGATTTGCAAATCACTGTATTCTGTTTGGATTTGCATTGTATACTTCATGATTGTAGTTGTATATTTTGTCCCTCCTGACAATGGGTTGTCACTACTTTAGATGGGGACATCCCAGAAGCCTTGCCAGTTGTGACCCAAGCATATTTTTTCACCAGCAAGTTTTTTTTCACACTCTGAGCACTGTTAAAAGATCATCAGATACTTCAACTGTGAGTAGTGTAATGTTTGTGTATATGCAGCCTAACATCCGAAGCAGTGTAACACGAAGGTTATCCATTGTGTCACTAATTCATTTAAAATGAAGAGGATGGGGAGCAGGGTTGTCTGAGTCAATCTATGTCATAGATGACTGTTTCCCCATGTCCTTTGATTCACTGTCCTCTTGTCACACCCTAAGGAACAAGTTAGCACTTTTATGCGTATGCATTTGTGTGTGTTTGTGTGTAACCCGAGGCAAGTGCCAGCTTCTACGACCAGATTCCCCCACCTCCAAGCGTGACACATTAGCTAGTGGCAGCTGAGGGCAAGGACATGATGTGAGGGTTAGATAAAGGTCTGTGTGTGTGTGTGTGTGTGTGTGTGCGTGTGTGTCTGTGTGTGTGCTCTTATTCCCTTGCACTACTGCATATGCACTTTTACCTCTGTGTTAAACAGTATACATCAGTAGTACATGACATAAAATCATTGACCATGATTTTTAAAATTTCCCTCATGCTGGAGTGATCACTCAAGCTCTTGGACTAACAGTCATAAAGTATGATTGACTTTCACCACTGAAGCTTTTATTTAAATGTGAAAAAATTACATGAAAATGTATAGCACTCCCCAGACGTGTTAGCCTTGATGATATCAAGTTGACATCACTTTATACAGGAATTTAGCACTCACTTTTACTGTAATAATTTGTTGTACTGACAAGAAAATATTTCAGTAACTTAGTGCTTGCCCAAATGTGTTCAAAAGCATGTCTTTCTCCTATTCACAAAAAAGTCTTTCTTCAAATCAGTGCATAAAAAGTCAGCATTATAAAGGTACAATCTTCAGCTGACAGGTATTTATCATATTGGCATGTTTCAGCAAGATTTAGATTCAGATAATATAAATCCATATCTTAAAACAACTTAAACATGGAAGGAAGACATTAACATATTTTTGGAGAAGCATTTTAAAAATACATAAAAGCTACATATGTTTTTTTTTTTTTTTTTTTTTTTCATGTTTTTTTTTTTTATTTTTGTTTTT
>VUQG01024005.1:0-10915 GCA_015106755.1 Etia nguti | reverse complement strand
GTGGTTCTGCAGCTGATGCTCCTGTACCTCTTGCCAGACGGCAGGAGTGAGAACAGGCCATGAGAGGGGTGGTGGGGGTCTCTGATGATGGAGATAGCTCTGCGTATGCAGCGCTGTTTGTAGATCTCCTCCAGAGATGAGAGAGGGGCACCAACAATCCTCCTGGCAGTCTTAACAATCCTATTAAGTTGACGCTTCTCGTAGGACTTGCAGCTGCCAAACCAAGATGAAAAACTTTGTGTCAGGATGTTTTCAATGGTGCCTCTGTAGAAAGTTGTGAGGTGAGGTGTGGAGATCCTGCTTTTCTGAGTCTCCTGAGGGAGTGGAGACGCTTTTGTGCTTTTTTGATAACTGCTGTGGTGTTAATGGAGAAGGACAGGTCATCAGCAAGGTGTACACCCAGGAACTTCACACTGCTGACCCTCTCCACAGCAGCACCATCTATGGTGAGGTCTGTGTGGTGATCTCTGCCTCTCTGCCAGCCTTCCTGAAATCGATCACCATCTCTTTTGTTTTGTCCACATTCATGGTGAGATTGTGGGATCTACACCACACTTCAAGCTGCTCCACTTCCATTTTATAGGCAGACTCATCGTTGTCAGTGATGAGACCAACCACAGTTGTGTCGTCTGCGAACTTCACAATGTGGTTAGTGCTGAATCTGGCCGTACAGTCATGTGTGAGCAGGCTAAACATCAGCGGGCTCAGGACACACCCCTGAGGAGAGCCTGTGCTCACTAATATGGTCTTTGATGTGTGGCTGCCCACCTTGACTGTCTGCTGCCACTTTGTCAGGAGGCTGAAAACCCAGTTGCAGGTTGCCGAGTCCACGCCTAATAGCATCAGCTTTTCCACCAACTGCTGTGGAATGATCGTGTTAAAAGCTGAGCTAAAGTTGATGAAAAGGACTCTGGCATAGGTGTTCTTCCTCTCCAGGTGTGACAGCATAATATGGAGTGTGGTGGAGATAGCATCCTTCAGTTATTTAATATGCGCTGTGGTGTGGTACAAGAAGTTTGTGTTTCATTTGTGATGGTAGACGTCCTGCTCTCTTGTTAGCCTGTTGCTTAGTAGGCATCTGTGTTTGTGCATTTCGCCCTTTACAGCTTCTTCAACTCTCCTCCTAAAGTCTCCAGCTCTCCAGAGATTGTGAAATTGACCATCCTTAACCTGACTTTGATTAGTCAGAGGACAAACCATTTATAAAATTAACTGCACGTCCTGTGGGTCAGGAGAGTGGATTGTCTACCGGGGGAGGGGGGGGACTCCAGGCCTCAAGGGCCGGTGTCCTGCAGGTTTTAGATCTCACCTCTGGAGAACTTTAAGACATGTTGAGGAGGTTGTTTAGCCATTTAAATCAGCTGTGTTGTATCAAGGACACTGATACTGAACCTCCAGAGTTCATGAGAGTGTCAGTGTGTGTGTGTGTCACAAAAAGGTTTAGACATAGGTAAAAGGCTGTATGAATGTGTTTGTAGACAGAACTCTGAGTGCTCAGCTATATAAGTATCAGTCCAGTAGCCGTTTTTCGGATCCACAAGTTACAGCCATCACACATATACAGTATAGATGAAACCTGTTTACTAACATTGTTAACCTTAGCTGATAACAGCCCTCTGCCCTCTCATCTAAATATTGTAAATGCTAAATGCTGCGTTTAAGGTTTGCCGAGTTCAAATCCAGTGGATGATTCTTTTGCCTTTAATAATTACAGGATTAAAAAAAGTCCAAAAAAAGTTCTGACACTGTAAAATGTCAATGAAAACACAATTCAATGGTTTGCAAGTCTCATAAATTGGAGATTATGTATCGGAATTTCAGGAGCGGGACCACGCCTCCAAACGCGCTCCTTTCGGTTGTCATCTACATAGGGTCCCCCAGTTCTGCAAGCTGTTCCTTCTCGTTTACGTGCCCCACCCTCCTTGTTCTCCATTCTTTAACTTCTTCACTCCTATTTAGTACATGGGGATCTGCCAGGCCCGGGAGCCATCGCCAGTCCCCTTCGAGGCCTTCCCCCAACCGCAGCTCAGTTCCGTCCAAGCCGTTCACCTTTACCACTAAAACGCTGTCAAACCTAAAATGAGGACGTGGGACCAGCTAGTGAATTAACATTTAAAAAGTCCCACTGTGGCTAAACTGAAGCAGCTCCTTTATGAAAAAAAAGGCTGTACACAAAGTGTGCACATCATGACGCACTCCCACATTTTAGCAAGAACACCACAGAGAGCACAAAAACCACATTCTGTATGCTTTTAGTTTCCAGGGTGCACACAGACCTCTCCACAGTCCCAGGAAACCTTTCACATATGTGACATACACTCATTCATGTCTGCAGCACAATACTGATAATATACTATCAATACATTATGATTAATAAGGATCTAACTACAAATGATACTGTGTTCTTATTCAGTTAAGACAAGTGAGCTTTCATGTACTGCCTAACATCTCCAACTATTAAACAAAGACACCAAAACTCTAAATGTGCTTGATGTGCTGTCAGTCAATGTAACACAACCTCGACCCTAACCTGAGCCACGCCATCGATTTAATAGATTGATTAAACCAATAGTTTTATGTGTCCTATGTATGAAAAGGTTTAATTTTTTTTGCATTTGTGATTTTGCTGCAGCAGTTTCCAGGGTTACAGACCTCCTTCTCATACACCACAGTGGAAAAGCTGAGTGTCCGTGTCCTTCTTGTGCCTCTGCACTGATAGGACGGCGATTCCTCTCATGCAACACTGCAGCTAACCTCTTCTAACCGCTGAACATCAGCAGCTCTGGTTACTCAGTCTGATTGAGATCAAACTCACTCCTTCTGACGGCAACATGAAAGACGTGCGACTGCGAGTTAGTCTGTGTTACACCCACCTTAGCTCGGTCACATCAGCAGTGTTACACACTTTTTAAAAACTTTGAGAGAGACACGGACATGCTGAATTCTGACGGTTTCCTCTGTGAGAAGGACATTAACAACAAACAAACAAATGAAGAAACATAAATGAATAGCATGTTTCCAGGCGTTACAGCACCACTGTATCATACTCGAAATGCAGCGTCCATATTTGTAAAGCACATGCAGAAACCACACATGACTTACTGACAGTCACGTCTGTGAACATGTAATTACCTGCTGCTTGAACCACGAGGCTAACTGATGATCACTGTTACAGCTGAAACCTCAGCGTTTCTGTCAGAGAGTCCTTCAGCTGAGCAAAGAAACTGAAGTGAGGTTTTATGCCTGTTAAATGCAGAGTGGCAGCAGAAGGCCACGGTCCTGTTTTAACAGCCCAGACTGAGAAAGTTTGGTCCTTGTGCCTGATAAATAACAATGGCTTCTAGGATTCATACGGTTATACAATCTTTTGGTCTAATAGTTAGTGTTGGCACTGAAGAGAAAGTATGCGATCGTCCTTTTTCTCCTCCTGATGTTTGTGCTGGTGACTTGCTAAAGGACTAATCTGCCTGCCAGAGGTCCGAGCCCTGGATGCCGGCAATAAGCCTCGGGTGGAGCTGGATGGGTCAGAGCACATAAACTCCTATTGTGAATGTAGGGAAAGTGGGATTAGCAGAGGGCTGTTGGTGTCGGAGGCAGGTGTGACACTGTTGGCTTTGATATTGAAATATAAACTCATAAAGCATCGCAGGTACCAGAAGCTCCCTGGAGAGCATCGTTAATGTAACTGGTGGTATCAGCACGTCTGCTTTCTTCTAGTGAAAAACCAATCAAATATCCAGGTGCAGCACTTCAGTCACAGGATTACAGGACCCCATACTGAGGCTGGCTCTCGACAGTGTAAATGCAAACAGTAGAAGGACCACACAGATGAGGAAAGTTTGACAAAACATCAAAGATTTAAATGTGAGAAGTCAGAAAGTGAAACCAGGTTAAAGCAGTACTTTAGCTGCACTGTTCCCTTTGGTACGAGTCACTGAGAAGCTCCAACAGGACCAGACTGGACCACTGCTTTTTTTCTCCCAGTCACCATTAAGTATTAAAAGGTTGAACGGTATAATAATGTTAGATGATTTTACTGGTAAAATATAACATCACAAGCAAAGCTGAGTCATTTGTGTTTCCTCCTTGGACCCTCATGAATGTGAAAAGAAAAGTGTGTGTGTTTGTATTTGTGAATGAACCCAGGAACCAACAAAGTGACTTATGAGTCAGTAAGTACTCGAAATATAATATTAAACCTGTACTTTGTCCACTTAACTCTCATACATTGATCAGATGTCAGTAGCCAGACATAACCGAGTTCATTTTTTCTTGTTGTTACACAATGAATTGAATAAAAAATGATTTTTTTCCTGTGCTCTTTCACCATATAATAGCTACGTGCATCATCTTTGTCATTTATCACTGTTGGATAACTGCCTGCGATTATAACCTCTGAAATCTGATCTTCGCTGTTTTGATCCCTTAAACAGTCACGTGGATGTCTGAGTTCAGACGGACACCGAAACGCCTGCAATGCAAAAAAAAATGTTCATCAAACCGCACGAAGGCAGGCAGGTGTGCACGGTCTTTCCCAACGAGCTTTGACGATTATCCATCTGTAAAGGGCCATCAGCAGCCGCGGCCCCAACAAGCAACGGGATTAGCGAGAGATGCAATTAAGGCCTCAGCAGGGACTCTGTGTCTGACACATACTGATAGGATTGTGGCTGCACCTCCACATATGCATGCATTATGCTCAGACTGTGAAGTGGAAAGCTCACCTTGAGTCGCGTCGGTTGACTTCACCATCAATTTATTTGTCTGCGTCTCGTAGTTGGTGAGAAGCCCAAATACTTGGTTATTGGCAATTACCTGCTGCACTCGCCGATGCAAACCAATTATCACATGCAAATGAATGAAGCTGGTGTAGGATTATCTTTGGAATAATACATTACGGAATGACAAAGATTAAGTGGGACTGACACTCAGAGCCTTCAGTGGGCACAGGAAGAGTCTCCAGTTCAGAGATTATTTTATATGAGATAGTCTGTATGCAAACAACAGGACAAAATGGCATCTAATATAGCTAAGCTGGAAAATAAGGTGAGCGATCTCTCATATTGGATTCATTTTTAAATTATTCAGCAGACTACTGCTGAGAGAGCTGCACTGAAAAAAAATGTCCTTTGTGAAGAAGCTCAGCCGTGTGGCAGATAACACAGAAACACTTTCTCTGCAGAGTCCAAGCAAAATAACACACGTGTACCCAGTGCACACGTATGTTCCTGTCTCACAGCATTATATGGGGCTGTGCGTGAATCAGTTACTCAAACTGGATTGTTTTACGTCTCACCAGTATTTTAAATGCAGCTGCCAACCAACAAATTCCAGTGTGAGGATATGTAAGTATGTGATTCAATAATATGTCCTTAATATCAGCGTGAAACTATACAAATTCATAAATATAAACAAAAGTGAGTGTGTAGGCATGTGCGCTGAATGAAAAGAAAGAAGATAAAGATGTGTGCGTCCAGATCTTTATTCTTATTGTCAGCAAAATAATTCAGGAGTACGTCTTTAGGATTTTGATGATAGGAACCATCTGTTTACACTTCTAACTGCTGTTAGAAGGAGAAGTGCACACAGCTATCAGAGCCCCCATGCATGAAGCTTTGAAGCATCAAAGATATCTGATTCCAGTCAAGCTCTTTAAATTTGCCTTGTTTTATGACAACAAGTGCTGTGTTCTTGGTTAACCAATGAGAGAAGCTCAAACCTGAGCGGAGCGATGGTCATGTGCCTGGCCAAGCTTTACTTCCCCTAAAAACCTGTGATATACTTTACTGTACTCTACTGTGCTCTACTGTACCTTTATCAATGCAGAGCTGCTCTCAACAGCAAATGTTAGACGCAAACAAGCCAGGCAGGGACACGGCAACATGTCGAACCTTTAAAAAGTCAAACACAACCACAGTGAGTGCGAATTACTGCGTCACTCACCAACAGCAAGCATGACAAACTACTCAAAATGGCTCATTTTCATAGGAATGACAGCGATAAGATGAGAAAAGAGAAGACAGTTATTACATAGCAGACAGTGCCGTCAACATCTTTTCATGGTTTCATTTCTAATATTATTGCTTTTTTAAAAAAAAGCTAAATAGGCTCACAGAGCTTAGTTTAAAGAGGAATACATGTGTGTGACCCATCTCATTATTGTGGGAGACCAACTTTACATGTCAGCCAAAAAGAAGAAACAAAGATTCAAATCGGATTCAGGAGCTGAGCCCCACATGGTGTTTATATCTGACTAGACGGTCGTGTTTGGCGTCCTGGTGGAGCCAGCTTTGGGCAGAGAGCTGTCACACGTGTCTTTGAAGGGCTCTTTTCTGTCTGAAGCCTCACTGCTAAATGTAGATGACATCGTTTACTGCTGGGTCTTTCTCCCTTCTTTACAATCACCATCCAGGACGCTTCCCAGATGTTCTAAGCAACAGGATTTATGGGGCTGTCTAGCATGAGGACTACAGTCAGTATGGTTGTAATTCAGTTTATTACCTTCATGTATTTACTCTGGTCAGGCCGGTTTCACAGCTCAGAGTCACATGTCACAAACTTTTATCTAATTTACATTTAATTTTTTTAATCATTACAATTTTTTGTGGTCTTGTTTTCTTCTCCAAGCACTTTGCTGTGTTTATTGATCATCCAGTAAAATTGACAACAGTATCACAGTCTGCAAGAGGCAACACACTTTGAAATTACATTTCAAAGTTTTTCTAATCTTCTATTGTCCAGTGTTAGTGAGTCTGTTTGAAGTGCAGTGTCAGGTTCCTGTTATTAGCTGACAAACAGAGATCCTGGTGTGATGCTGCTGTAGGACACACCCAGGAGTCAGTGAGTCTGTATGCAAGCAAAATCAACCCACTGTGCACGTTATCATTATGCACAATGACAACAGATACCTGATGATTTGGTGAGGAGTGTTAGTTCTCCAATATATTTTGACACAGATCTCATCTGGGCTGATGTTTGGTCTTGTACAGAAGAAGCTTCATGTGAACAAGATCCAGAAACTCCACCGTCTTCTCTGAACCAACGCGTCGTTTAAAATGGACTGAAGCAAAGCAGGTCACACAAGTCAAAATCATTTTTGGCATCCTGTGAATAAAGAGAGGAGGGCCACTGTATCTGTGCATTTCTGATAGTATAGAGGTAAATTAGTGCCACATCTGGAAAGACACCATCAATGCTATACAGATTTTAGAACAACCACGATGCTAACCCTAACCCTGCAACTATTACAACAGCTTTATAGTAGAAGAGTCCAGTCTGCCTGCAGTCCGGACCTTCATTTGGAGGACTGTGAAACAAAACTACTTCAGAGAAGACCCAGGAGTGTTGTGAGTCCAGAAGCTGCTCCCCTCAGTTTCCAGATGTTAATAGAGCATTGATAAAACCTCCACAGGGACCCTATCACAATGCTTTTGATATGTTTCTGCCATCAAATCAAATCAAATCACTTTTATTGTCACATCACATGTGCAGGTACGCTGGTACAGCACATGTGAGTGAAACTCTTGTGTGCAAGCTTCACAAGCAACAGAGGTGTGCAAGATGCAAGAAACATAAGAACAAAGCAAAATATAAGATCAGCAATATGAGAATTATAAGAATAAATATATGTACAAATATAAGAATGTATGCACATTACTGAATATGTATAGCATATATATATGTGTGTGTGTGTGTATATATATATATATATAAATAAAATAAAATAAAATATACAGAGGTTAGTGGTTGGATACTGTGCAAAAGAAATGGCATTTATGTGCAGTATGGAGTGCATCAAATTGAAAAGGAACTTATTCTTAGTTTAAACAGTTTTTAAATTTGATCTGTTCTACTGTAGATAAAATGTGGGTTTGTGAGATTTCCAGACGATTGCATTCTTTTGGAATTAGGGTTTTACTTCCTTTACGTCCCCAGTGCCGTATGTGTGTCCCCAATTATGACTGCCTTCCACAGTGGTTCACTGACTACACACACACAACTTTGTCCTTACTCTCTCTGCTGAACTGTCAGTGAATACTCTATATGTTGTAAGGAGACCCAGCTCATCCCCATTGTAATGACCTCCACTGAGACCCATTGATGCCACTTGCGAATCCCCAGTTGTTTGTTGGAAGACTTTGCTGTATTAATAACGAGTTCTGGTCAGTCTTTTGTGCAGATCAGCCCCCTTGTTATCAGTTAGCCTGCCTCTTCACAGATGCCAGCAATGAAGGCTCATTAGCAGACGCTACAGAGGACCGTCGCATTGCGTCCCTCGAACCTTTTCTTGTAACAGGCAGGGACTTGTGCCGCATTCTCATCACACAGGATCTGATGTGCGCACAAGATGGGCAAAACATTTACCTCAGTCTCATAGTAGCAATTAAAAGAAGACTGTGGAGATTTTTGAAGGCTTTACATCTCCCACCTGGTGTCCCATATTGGAAAACTGTGTCAACACAGGCAGTAAACACAACCATTAATCAATGCTGTCCACGGTAATGAAATTCAAGAATTATTGGTGATAATACACGACATTAATAGAGCTGGCTCTGTTTGCGCAAAACAGAAGCGAAAGTAAAGTTGTGCACTAAGCAAGATTTAAATTTAAACTTACAACGCGCTGCGGAGGTCACTTAATGACAGACGAATGGAAACATCAATTAATAATTTCTGAAAAGCGCACATAAATGTTTGTAATTATAATGAAGTGTAAACAAATGTGTCTTTTTTAGGACTACAGGTTCAGAAACGTGCTTCATAGTGATATACTTGCTGTGTATAATAGAACACATTGATCATTGCTGTCACAAACCACAGTCATTCATCTCAAAGGCTGCAGCTGGAAAATCTGTTGAAATATGAAGCTTGTGATTGCTCAAGTCTTCATTAACTTTTAACAAATATGCTAGATGTGTTTTTCCAACTAAAAGAAATCTTATAAATGTTTCACTCCTCTCCAATATTCTACAGAAATATGAAATGATTCTTAGCATTTAATAAATGTTGAATTATTTTTAAATATTTCAGTCATGGTTTTGAAGTTTTCCACATTTAATGAATGTTATATTTCTTTACAGTATTGATGATATGAGCAGACTATTCATCGTGGTTTCTGTTTGGCTGATTTTCTCTCGTCTGCTCCGTCAAATGTTCAACAACAAATAATTTGGGTCATGAGCTTCCCTTTGTCACTTCAGTTCACAGGTTTCAGTTTTGAGTATCATGTTTCTGTTAGCGGTGGTCTAATTTATCAGTTTCACATGTGCTCAGAAAATATGGGAAAACAGTCAAATATATTTAAAGATATTTATAATAAAGAATTAAGGGAACACTTTGAAAACACATCTCAATAGGAAATCTATACTGATGTGGAGCGGGTGATGTGTTGGGAATGAAAGGAAGTCACATCATTTGATGGAAATGAAAATGATCAGCGACCAGAGCGCTGAAGTCAAAGACACCGTGAAAATCAGAGAGAACAAAAATGATGCAGCAGCCTGGTCCATTCTGACAAAACAACTCCTAATGAGACGATGGACGCTGTCCCGGGGGAACTCCTACCAGATCTGGACCAGAGCATCACTGAGCTCCTGGACAGTCTGAGGTGCTACCTGGCACTGCTAACATTAGTATCAGGAACAGGTGAACATGGGGGCCAGTCAGTGGTGTCAGTTCCCACGAGGCCGGGCATTGTCAGTACCAGGAAGAACCGAGGACCCACTGCACCACCGTAGGAACTGACAGTGGGTCCAAGAATTTCATACTGCCTTCTAATGGCAGCCATGGTGCCGTGGCCTGGCTTGTCTGTATGTCTCCACATGGGTGTGCGTCTCCAGACTGTGACAGACCCACCACCAAACCGGTCATGCTGAACGATGTTCTCCACGGCTTCTCCAGACATGTTCACATCTGTCACACATGCTCAGGTTGAACCTGCTCTCTTCTGTGAAAAGCACAGGGTGCCGTTGGTGGACCTGCCAGTTCTGGTATTCTACGACAAATACCCGTCAGGTTCCACGGGGCAGTGAGCACAAAGCCCACTAGAGTTTTGAGAGTTTTCTTGAAGTGCAGCATGGACTGGCTCTGCTGCACCATCATTCTGTCTTCTGTGCTTCTTTGTACATATACACTTACTGTAAAAAAGAATAAACTTAAATAATCATCATATTTCTAGTTAACTTGAGATGAACAATGTGTAAGGTGATGTACCTCTACTATGAGTGAATCAGATACACCTGAGAGTTATTTGAATGCTGTTTTATTGGTAGACAGATAGAAGAAACTGCAGTGGTGGAGCCAGGATCTTTTCAGTGGGGTGGCATAAGTGTCTCACAAAGATACAGGGCTACTTAGGCACCTGAACCTTTAAGCACTTTTTATATGTTACTGCTGTGCAGAGAGGAGATGCTCAGCTTATCAACAGCATTATGAGCTCATTCTCTGTATCATCAAGAATACATAGACAATGATAGATAATAGATAATGTTACAGGTCTGACTGGGCTCTTTGAGCTGCCACTAAAAAAAGTAAACTATTTATTTCCCAGCCAAGTATTAATAAAGTATCTCTCATCTTTTTTTTTCTTTTTTTTTTTTTAAATCGCCTGTCCCGTTTGGATCTTTTGCCATCAGAATTATTTTCTGAAGGCCAAGTAAGATGCCCAACGGATTTACTATACCAAGTGGACCATCCCGGCCTTGCGGTATTGGTCCATTTGATTGACCTTTGTTTTTATTGTTTATTTATTTTATATTCGGTTGTTGCATACGGGACAGACATGACTGGGGGAGAGGGAAGGGAACCTGCCCTCAACCTCGGCGACACAACAACCAGGACCCAAACCCCCAAGGCCCAGCCCGGGCCCCAGCCCAGAGACGGAGCACCCCCAGAACCCCACGCCCGCCCCGGTCCC
>VUQG01024004.1:0-16405 GCA_015106755.1 Etia nguti | reverse complement strand
AGATTACAAATGTTTATTTAACGCAGTAGTATTTTCTTTTTTTACTCAGTGGATACAAATCAATGTAATAAAAAGGAAAAAAAAAAAAAAATAAATAAAAAAAAAACAAAAAACAAAAAAAAAAAAACCCAAAAAAAAAAAAAAAAAAACAACAACCAAAAAAAACAACCAAAAAAAAAAAAAAAACGAAACCAACATCTCACAAGGTGTCAAAGGCCAGGGTGAAGAGATGGGTTTTCAGACGTGATTTAAAAACAGAGAGAGAAGAGGTCTGTCTAATCTCTAAGTTGCTGCTGTGTTCTGAATCATTGTCCTGTTGCAAGATCTAATCTCGGCAAGGTTGTAGCTATCAGACAGATGGTCTCACTTCAGAATATGTTAAACAGTACTATACAGAGTTATGCAGAGTTCATGGTCAACTCAGTGACTGCAAGGTACCCAGGTTCTGTCACTCTAAATTAAGCCCAAACCCCCACCTCTCCACCACTGTGCTATACAGTTGATATAAGGTATTTGTGCTTATATCCTGTGTTGCCAATATGGCAGTGTGCCTTATGGCCAGACATTTAAACTTTGGTCTTGTCTGCTCAAAGAACAATGTTCTACAAGTCTTGTGGATCGTTCAGAGGCAAATTTTCAAACTGAAGCCATGGCGCTATGTTTTGTTTTGTTTTTTAGAGTGAAGAGGCTTATGTTCTGGATTATTCTCATTTATCTGTCATGAAGTTTAACATTTAACATGCTAACTGAGGCCTGTAGAATCTAAGGGGCTTTTTTGCAGTTTCTCTGAGCATTGCATGGTCAGACTTTGCTCAGACATCAACTCTTGGAAGATTGTGGCATTGTGTAGCACATACCTGAATGCTCCAGGCCAGTAAACGGCTTTTATAGATGTGCTCTCACTTGCTGATGATCAGTTACTGAATTAGATTTGATTAGCAGTACCTGTCTCCTACTTACCCTCTTAATTCCTATAGAAGCAGTAAGGGTGCACGTAGTTTTTTACACCCTAGTAAAAACTTTCTTTTTCAGATGACTGTATACTACAAGGTCATTATTAAACTATAGACTAAAAAAGTGTGAAAAAAAAATAGATGTTAACTAAGTAAATAAAAATGTAGAGGGAATTTCTCGACTTGTAGTTTTTGTCATCTATGTCAACACATACAGGACGCTGACATACTTGTAAGCAAGCCAACAAATGAATGTTTATTGGCTCTTGGATGGCTATGTGATATACTCTAGTGATGAATAACATATATTGGTGCTGTACACAAAAATGACACAAATTGTTT
This sequence comes from Etia nguti, assembly GCA_015106755.1. Classification (NCBI taxonomy): domain Eukaryota; kingdom Metazoa; phylum Chordata; class Actinopteri; order Cichliformes; family Cichlidae; genus Etia; species Etia nguti. The sequence continues at coordinate 15,110 of VUQG01024004.1, read as the reverse complement.
AAGTTTCTCAAGTGGATTCCAGGCTTCTAGAGTATCCAGATCCCCACTGCTTAGGAGGAGGATCCTCCAGCAAATGAAATCCACCTCATCACACTTGCTTTGGGAAGCAGTCGTCAGTAATAAAGTATTTACTATGTGTAGGAAGTGATGAGGAACATGAACAAACTTCACAAACGTCTGGAATTAGACCAGCGGTCAATAGCACATCCGTAGCATTCAAAAGAGATGCTTGCTGGTTTCAACAATATCAACAATATCAGTTTGGATCAGCACAACTTTTCTTTTTTTTTTTTTTCCTAGTGTCACGAAGTCTGGAGTGAACTTTTGCCAGAAACTGACTTTGCTTTCTCCTTTTTGTTCTTTGCCTTGTTGCACTTTGTCAGCGTGTCAGAATAATGAGGGTAAGAGAAACGCAGCATTTGGGCTGGAGCAGGGACAATGTGCCGTGTCCCATGCATGAATATTCAGTCCTGCATATGGCGCTGCGCATAAGGATCTGCATCCACTTAAAGACACTAATTAAAATGCTTGATTTGAAAAGAAGGGGCTGGGGTTTCTGTCAAAAGGCTCTTGAGCTTAGTAGTTTTACTTCACTTGAGAGGAACAGTGAGAGTGAGAAAGGGAGAAGGTGGATCTTTGGAAAGGGATTACTTAAGTGGAGTGACCTGTAACAAAACACAGAGGAGCTTTTATTTGGAAGGGAGAGTGAGAATGTCATGTCGCATCATGTTAAGGATCACTGAGTTTAAATAGCTGACTGCCTTCAAAGAATAATCCTGGCGAGTGTGGCTTTGTTTGCCTATTATTTTTGATGGCGGTGGTATTATTTTTGCTTATTTATTTGTTTTGCTTTTCTTAGTTTAGTTCAGGTTCACCCCTCTGGAGGTGACATATTTACACATCTCAGTTCCCCCCAGAGAAACAACGATGTTTAATGCTGACTCAAATGAAAGCAACTGCCTCCTTCATGAGGCATTTATTTTCAGTCCAATTATAGAGCGCAGACCTATTTTTATTCGGAACATCTTACAATACAGGAAAAAAATATAACAACACTGCAAAATTAGAAGCAAAAAGTGGAGGTAAAATACTTCTTAGATAAGAAGGGAAACTGTTTATTTTCTTCGATTTTGTTTTTCCAGACCTTCTTGCTGTTTTGCTCGCTTCCTTCAAGTGTGCTCAATCACAGCAAGATGATATGGAAGTCTATTAAAAAAAAATAACAAAAACTTTTTTTCCCATTTTTTCAGCTGCAAGATTTTATATGGTTCCTTTAAATGTCTTCTATAATACCATTAGAATAACAATTTCTACATAATATTTTACACAATATTTAAATGAAGAAAACTGACAGACTCAATAAAAGCACTGAAAAGAAAACAAGGTATATGTAATAATAAATAAATAATGAAAGTTTGTGCTGTCTAGGTTGACTAGGCTGAAAATAGCAGTGCACCGAAAAAAAATCCAAAGAGAAATGTTGGCAGGTGTAGGCGTGTTGTTTCAGGCACTCTACACAAAAGTGATTTGCAAGCCCTATTAGCATGTAGATTGATGGCAGTGTCACCTCTCACAAATGACTGTTGCTTTAACAGAAAACATACATGTGTGAGCCCTACAGGCCTTTGGATTTTACTCATAAAACTGTTATGAGCGAAAACAAACTACCTGATGTTGCACGTTCAGTAAACAGGCCCCAGCAGGTTGGCTGAAGGCAGGGCTGCAATTTACTCATCTTTAAATATTTTAAGGTTCTCCATGTAACACACTGAAATCCTGTTATTAATGACTCCAGTGAACTGCAGTTAAGTGAACTGCAGCTGCCATCATGTTGTTCACTGCCCAGAGGCACACGCACGCTGAGACATCAGCAAAAACAATGACATCACATACTTAAAACTGTCCTGTTATGCTGCAATATTGCATGTACAGTGCAGTTAAAAACATTTGCTCCCTTCCTGGCTTCATAGTATTTTTGCCTATGTGTGAGAATTAAAATCATGATGTAACTGTCTAATATTAGCATTTGTTGGATGATCTAAAACATTTAAGTGTGACAAATATGCAAAAACTAAGGAATCAGGCATACTTTTTTATGGCACTGTGCACAGTATCCAATGCATGTACTACTGTGACAGAGACAAGCCTATAAACTCTTCATGCCGATGTTTACCTGAAATATCAAAGTATCAGTTGTATAAATACAAAGTTACATTGAATTTGAATATTAATAAGCAATTAATTGTCACTTGTTCCTTCCATCTCTCTTGATTATGAAACCAGTTCTTAGTTACACACCATTGCTTTCTAAAATCAGTTGTTAATCATATCAAGTAATTAGCCAATAAGAACCGTGCCACTTTACCAGTAAGTTCAATTTCAGGAATAAGCCAGTGTTTTCACCCAAGCCAGTATTTTGCTTTGTTATTTAGCTAGCAGTCTGTCACATTAGCAGGCACATTAACATAAATTTGAGAAAGCTCCTTGATGGCCATTTAACACATTTAACATAGACCAATGTTCAAATACCCAACGATCAAGCAGTAACAAGCTCGTTTACTGTTTGTTACAAAATAGCTGCTTGAAAAGTTCATTCTCAAATTCCTAGCAAAGACCATTTTTGCCGTATCAGCTGTCTCTAATTAATGTTCAGTGAGTAATTTGACGGCAAGCCAAAATGCCAACAAGAGCTACTTGGAGCCAGTGTCTATACCCAGCCAAAGTTCTTGTGAGGGAAGAACATCCACATTTGTTGCAAATCTGTGCAGCTTTATTCAGCAGGAAACTTGTCAAATAAACACAACAGCCTCACTCTTTTATTTCAGTGGCGTCTTTTTTCATAACACAGACATGATGGCAAGATAAATAGAAATGCATTATAAACCTGATGCAGACAGAAATATGTGTATGTATTTCTACAATAGGTGTTCACGCAGGGAATTGGAAATTCTTGACCACAGCTTGAGGTTGTCTCTTCAGCCGGAGCCAGCCTGTCAAGCAAAGCACTGAGGATGAGTTAAGGTTTTGTCCTGCTGTAAATATCTGGCAACCCACTAAGTAGCTATTTGGTGGTTTGAGGCCAGTGCTTCCCTTGCAGATGTGTCTCCTTTCTCCTGGGTATACTGGTTTATCACACTCACTGGGTTGTCTCTGCTATCCTCGTGCTGATTTTTTTAAATTATACAAGTAGCACTCTTGAGTCCAAGCCTGCAAAAAATTCTTTCCCAGTTTTTCTTTTTATGACTTGGCAACAGTTTTTGTTTTGTTTTTTCACTTAATGCCTGCTTTTAATCAGTGTAATTAGTCTGTGATATAACAGTGATGTTTGTGTCTCTGAAATCTTGTTGGAAACTATAGTCTGTTAATATGTAAAACTATACCTTTACACATGATTCTCTGTTGGTGTCTAAACTGAATATAACCAGATGACAACTTAAACTCAGTATTTTGGGGGGTTTTCCCTTATGGGATCTCATTATTTCATTCACAACAAAATATCCACACAGCTTATTTTTACATTCAGTTATCCACTTAAACCAATTTTTACTTGGACTGCATGACCCCACAACCGCAAACATCACACAAGGATTGTGCTATTTATGCATGACACTGATCTTATTATCATCTTATGTTTTAATCTTATATTTTCTGTTTACAGCTTTGACAGGAAACAGCAGGGGAGCTACCTTGTACTTGATGTAATGTGATTCTAAAGCAGACAGAGAAAAGGTGCAAAACCATTTTTGTCTTCGGCGTCCTGATATTTCCAGAGTTTTATCCAGCTGTAACTGTTACCGCAAAAAAGAAGTTCTAACAAGTGCTGTTCTATATAGATTCCAGCAACCTATGCTTGTGAATCAGCACTAAGTTTTATGGCACCTGTTCTATTCTTTCAATGGCAAGTCAATAAAGGCACGAGTTGCAAACATAAAACCATAATAGTTTATTCAAATACAAAGAATAAAAGCTGACTTTTTCATTTTAAAATGCCATAAAAATTCAAGTTAATGGGGAAAATGCTTGACAAATCTTCAAAGAAAATGTGGATTAAAATGATTATGTTGTTCAACAGAAAGGCCTTGTTTTGCAGTCTTACCATAAACTGTTCATTTTTGAGGGTTTTCTTTCTGCTCTAAATGGAAAAGTGGAAAAGCTAGCGCCAACAGAAATATTGGTGGTCATTTTCATGGGCCAGAGATTTGTCCACTGATAAGAAAAAGAAGAATTACATAGAGATGGCTAGCTTGCACATGAAACACAGGCTGGCAGTAGCTTGTTTAATCAAACTTAGACAAGCAGTACTGAGCTGTTACAACACTGAACAAAAGTAGACTGATTATTTTCTAGTACAGACACATTTCTGAATGAGTTTGGAAACTGGGGATAGAAGCTTAAAAGTGAACCATTTTGAGGAAAACCAAAATGGTGTGAAGATATTTTTTTTTTCATTCATAATGTGCCGACAGGGATCAAAAAAGTCTAGTCTTTGTACTGTAACCAGTCATTTAGGAAAGCTAAAACGTTAAGGTAATGTTTCATCTATTTCATATTGTTAGCGCTTCAGGCTCAAATCTTTATCAGTAAATATAACTATAGCCTAGCTTACTTCTTTTGATACCAGCTAGCCTGATCAGCTGTGCAGCTTTGATACAAAATTTAATGCAAAGTTTTGAACCATATTTCCTTACGTGGATGATTGATTAGAGTGCTTTTTGATTTATTTTTTTTTCATTTCCGTGTCAGCATTGGGACCCATTGCTCTGATGTATAATCCAATATATTCAGTATTTCATCGAATGACACTTACATGACATATCCAATGACTTACATAATTTCCTCAGGGATTAATAAAATATTCTGTTTCTAACTTCAGCATGTAGCCAGGCACACACTGACTTTCTGATTAGCAGATAAAGCTCATTTCTTCTCACTGTGTTCCAAACATCCTGGCAGCTGTTTGGGGCCTTTCAAAAATGCTAACAGCAGCTACATACTGTACATGTTTTCTTTAAATAAATATTTATGATCTTTGCACTATACTGTTCATAAAGACAGGTATGCAGAAAAGTTTATGCAGCTGCAGAAGTGGTGCAGCAATTTTGCCGACCTCTTCTCTCAAGCTTCTTTTCAGGCATATATGGGCTTTGGAGCGAGATTTCTTAAACTTAAACAGGAGCTGTGGGGAAAACAAATCCTAATGGCAGTATCATAAATTTCTTGTCTTATCAAGGAGCTATTGTACATCTCATAAATTGTTATTCTTAGGAGCAAAGCAGAGCCTACTGCAAAAGACAAAAAAAGAAAAGCTTTCGAACAATGTTCAGAATTCATATACATGCAGGCTACCGTTTTTAATCCAGGTAAACAAAGGTATGGTTGTCCTGCTTACAGGAATGAGGTGCCTGCTGAGAAATGCTAAAGCATTTAATTGTGGCAGTTTTTTAGGCTGATGAGCAATGCATCCATATGGGGGCTTAATGGATTCACTTATAATCACAAGAGCTTACGATTCAAAACAAAGAGTCTCTCAGTTGGAAAGCCTTTTCTGTGATTATGTAATGCGAGTGGTGTTGATACAAAAGCCTTCTCTGTGACTGGATACGAATGATACTATCTGAGCTTTGGGCTTAATCCAGGATGACTGGTCCAGCATGTAGAGCCTGATCATGATGAAGTAACCGCTCATAAACAGAAAGACGCCTTCCCCAACACTGGAAGGGTAAAGAAGCCATTTTTTTCCTACCTTTATAGATACATCTTTGATGTGGCTATACTTGCATGACTCTAGTTTGCATAAAAAGCACTTGAAGACATTTAGTCATCTTTCTCCAAAACATTTCTTTCAGAGTAGAATTATCATAAACCAATCCTTTCTGTACTCCTCCAATTAAGGGATCTAATGCAGAACCAGAGGGACGTCGAGCTAATGATTTATTTTCATTATGAATTATTTTGGCACCCACTGATAAAAAGATAAGAGGTGGAAAAGAGTTGGAGGTGGCAGAGCTTATTTTTGTTGGGAATGATCCAGAGAGCCAGGATTAGTGAGCATATCAGAGAGACAAAGTAAAAGAGGCTAGATTGAGATGGATACGTACAGAGGAGGGAAAACTGGGCAAATTATGTTTAGGGTGGAACTGCCAGGCAAAAAGAAAAGAGGAATACCACAGAAAAGAGTCATGGATGTAAGGGATAGGGTGAGGTGGAGGCAGATGATCGACTGTGGTGAGCCCTAAAGGGAGGAGCTGAAAGAAGAAAAAGAAGAATCCGTAAATGATGATGACTTCTTTTGGCAATTACAAACATTTTTATCTGTTGTTATATATAAACAAAATGAAACAGAAAAAAAGAGAAAGAAAACAGATAGCATTGCGTGACCTTTCCAAACAATGCTGGAATGCTGTGTAAAAATGAAAGTAAAAACAGCATGCGATGAGCTGCAAAGAATTTAAACAGGATAAAGAAGAATGTTGAATAAATGTTGAGGCTGAGAGACGTTGCTGTGATTTACTTGAATGAAAACATCGGTTCATTTTGAGTTTATGTCAGTGGCAACATCTCACAAGTATGTAGCAAGTCAGCTATATGAGTTCTTTTTTTTTAAGTAAAGATTGAAAGCGTTTAACAACTGTGAAAGCGTGGGAGAACAACTAGTTCAACATTTCTCAACATAACTATGCATGGTACATAATATTAAAAATCAGAGAATCTATGTCTGCATTTAATGATGTACTGCATGCTTTGGAAACCATTGGATTTGTTCAGCAACATCTCTAATCACCAGTAAACAGAGCATTGCTACTTTCGCAAATGGAAGTTAAAACTGTCATCCAAAGAAAGATCTCAAGATGATGAGAGATGAAGTGAGGCAGAGTAGAAAACTGCCCTACGATGTGGCCGATCCAAAGTTCTGGTTTTCCTTGAGATTCCTGCAGGCTAAAGACCAGCTTATCAAAATCCAGTTTCTATGATGGTATGTTGGGGTGTGTTGGTGCACATGACATTGATAATTTACACATACAGTACCACAGAAAAAGACTCATACTCTGAAAGCTCTGCTCACTGGGTCAAGTCCCACAATGTTAGATTGTACTATGTAAAAGGATTAGTTTAGCCCTTCTGTGTCTCATTAACTGGTTAAAATGTTGTTAGCTATGCATTAGCAAGCTACTGCAGCTACTGCACTTGCAAACATAATGTGACTTGCAGCTTTTTTGAATTATCCACACTCCATGATAACATAAGTTCACTGTCACAGGCGTCTCACAGACAGGTGGAATTGAAAAAGAGGCACGTCTGTGCATTAAATATCATATATTTACGCTCAAATTGCATGGCAGCATGCCATGCTCTGGTACAGAAATGGCACAGTGCGCTTTAGTGCTTTCTGCAGATTGGAGCCCATTTTTCAAAGGCAACTTTGGGTTTTTTGCACTCACATGGGTTTCAACAGAATGGCTCCATATTAAAGGGCTGCTCTTGCTCACAGTCCAGATGTGAAAGCAGGTGAAATCTTACATCGAGCCAGAATGAGAAAACTTTTCCCTTTCAGAATTAAAGCAGTTTGCTTCCTCAGATTAAAGTTACTCGCAAGGTTGATGTTGAAACGAGAGGTGATGGAAGGAAACATGTCCCTATCGTAACATTTTTAGCATGTTGATGGAATCAGATTAGAACATTTTAAAATGTGTTTCAAGTTTGTTGGAATTGAGGTTGTATTTACACTGATGATTTGCACCATGGTTTGAAGGGTCAATCTTTGACTTATATCTTTGAAAATTTGTCTTGAAAATTGTATTTATTTATTTATTTTGAAACTAAATTTCCCTCTTGCTCATAGCCACAACATTTAAACCAGGTGCATTTATATACTTGTTGATTTACTATAAATATTTTGTCTACTGCAATATCACCAGCTGCATTTGAGCTGTAATGCTCATCTACTTCCAGACAAGACTTAATAAGGCAGCGTTATCCTAAAAGCAAAATGTTTGGATGTAAAAAGAATGTAAAAAGTGCTGCATTGACACTGTTTACTAAAAACACAGCAGCACTGAGCAGCTTATGGGAAACAAAATCTTCTCAAGGCTGATAATGAAAAGCTTGTATAACTGCAGAAGGAACCAGGATAGAAGATGAGCCCATGTTTGATTTCCTCCTCTCTGTGCACACTCAATTTAATTGTATTCCTTTTATTCCTTTGCCAAATCAAGATATTGTTTTATCTATCCTTTCCTCCTCCTCCTCTGCCTTTGGATACCCTTCCCCCTTGTTTCCCCCTCATAGAAGGGGCAGCAAAGCTGATCTGAGCCGGCCTTGCTGACAGAAACAGGATGCCCCCCTCCCTGCGGGATGCACGAGCGTCAGGCTGAGACAGATACAAAAGAGGACTGCAGGTCTCGCATTAACAACCCTATACATGCACACCCACATATTTGCCCCATATGCTCATCACTATTCATCACCGGTTAAATGCATGCCCTCATAAGCTGACAGGAGGTGGATGGAGAGAGAGAGAGAGAACACAAAAACAGAGAGGAAAAAGGAGGATGAAAAAGGAGCCTACACTTTGACTTCAACAGAGTCAAGGTGGGGTTGATAGTTTCTTGTGTAGAGCAGGGGAAAAAATGCTTTTATTCTCCAGCTTTTTATATTCCTCGAAATACAGCCCAGGAATATTCCTCGAAATACAGCCCAGGAATATTCCTCGAAATACAGCCCAGGAATAAAGAAGCAATATGTGATTGAAAGGAATCAGACCAAAGTCTTGTTTTTGTCAGTTGTCAGCCATGGTAACACCAAAGACAGCAACAATTGATTATTTTGTTTCTCCCCCAGTGAAATATCCCTGATGCCTCAGTGTTTTCGTTTGCACTAGAGTTTGTGCAGATTCTTTACTTTTCTGAGAAATATGTTGACATCTGCGAGGTCGACTGGGAGAACATCACACATCAGTGAAATTTAAGACTTCTTTTCATCTAGGCGCGATGATGTGAATAAGTTAAACACTTATGTATTAATCATTGTTTTGTTATGAATGTCACACCAATAATGTAAAACACACCACCCCCAATATTTTTCACCTCTTTCGGTCACTTGCCATTGCAATTGAACTTTTATACATCTTATTGCCGTTCTCTTTACCGGACATGACACAGCCTCACACAGCAACAAGAAAGACTGTTGATTCTAAGGCCTGATTTAGACTTTTGTGGGACATTGGAGAGGGTATGATGAAACCTACATGTACGTCTTTGCTAATGCTGGTGCATTACTACCTTGTTGTTGTATCCCAGTGTTTTATTTGTGGTGCCAGCCATGACAGTAACAAATAAAATGCCATCCATCCTTCCATTTGCAATGTGTGTCAGGTGGGAGCCAAGGGTGGAGGCCCTGGCAGACTAATCCCAGGCTATTGAGGCTGGCAATTGGGACATGGAACACCAAATAAAATGCAGGGACTTTTTTCCTTCCTGGGTCTTCACTCTTTGTTGCGGTCAGTTTGTTTGGGGACAAAAATATTTTCAATTCAATTCAATAAAATTTTATTTATATAGCCCCAAGTAACAACAGCAGTCGTCTCAAGGCACTTTATATCGTAAGGTACAGACCCTACAATAATACAGAGAAAACACCAACAATCAAACGACCCCTATAAGAAAGCACTTGGTGACAGTGGAAAAGAAAAACTCCCTTTTAACAGGAAGAAACCTCCAACAGAACCAGGCTCAGGAAGGGACAGCCATCTGCTACAACCACTCTGAGGTGAGGAGAGGAAGACAGGTCAAAGACACACTGTGAAAGATGAATAATTAATGATTAAATGCAAAGTGGTGTATAAACGTGAATGAGGAAAAAATGGCCCCCAACAGCCAAAAGCCTATTGCAACGTAACTAAGGGAAGATTCAAACTCACCTGCTCCAGCCCTAACTATATGCTTTATCATAAATAAAAAATTTTAAGCCTAATCTTAAAAGTAGAGAGTGTGTCTGTTTCCCGAATCCAAACTACAGTACTATGAGGTCCATATTTGGCAATATTTGTTTCTTAAATCTTTCCACTCTTTTGTACATTTTAATAGTTTCAGCAATCTTCCTCCAGGAATTTGCTGAAACTATTAAAATGGGCCAGAGGACATTTTGTGAGGTTTATATTGATGCTATGATTATTATTCCTTTTATTGAGACAATTATTCACTTACTGATAGATTTAAAAAATCAAGCAAAAAATTAGCTGGAAAATGCACAGGAAGAATCGACGGTGCTGAACTGGCTAATCACTGCATTGACCTGACGTGTAGTTACGTTTCAGGGAGGTGCACGTCAGATTATGGCGTAGGGTTTCCAAACACCACGCAGAAAAACCTCGCCCAGCTGGTAGGCCTATTTGCTGTGAGGAAACAGTGCTCACCACTTCACCACTGTGCTGAAAGAAATTGATTAATAATAATACTAATAATAATAAATGAAAAGAAAGCTTTTACATTTATTGTAGTTTTTCTGGAACATGTTTGACAGCTGTGACTTTAATAACCTGTAAGTAATGGTGTTGAAGACTAGATTACAGCTTAGGTATCGATCTATCACAACATTCCCTTTAAACAGCAGCCAGTCGGCTCTCTGATCCTCGGTATCTTCATGAGATGCTTTCTGACATCTCTCTGTCAACAGAGAAATATGAATCAGACTAATGGCATAGATGTTGTGTTTACTGTCTATATGCATACACTTTCTGACTCCACTAAGAAATTGACTCAAACAAGCTCATCCATGCATCCTTGAAGTCTGCCTCTTATTGATTATCAATGCTCCAGAAAACTCTCTGCTGATACAAGTCGGCTGCGTGGCTCCTAGTTTTGTAAGACAATCATTCGCGGTCAAAAATATTGATCCAATTACTTGGATTCACTTTAATGGAGACGGGAGAGCCAAAACAAATATTAAAAGCTGGTCTCTGCAAACCCAGAGGAAATGTAGCTCATATGTTTATCTCTGCTCAAATCACTGGCTGAGCTAACTCAAACTGAAAGGAGAAGAAAAAAGACTGAGCTCTGTTCTCTCCGTCTTGTTTTTCCTCCCTGCCGTCGGTACTTTTAAGCAAAAAAAATGAGCAACTTCCAAGAACCACATGGTAGAGAGGAAGAAAATGGAAACAGCCCCACTTGTTGGTGCAGCAGCACAATTTTGAATGTTTGAGTTGAAACAAGGACAGCTGATGACTTCGTCTTGCATGAATGTGTTTTCTTAAAGAGGGGGGCAGGGGGCAGATATTGCCAGCACATAATAAGGGGGTTCGTGATATAGCGACACAAAACATAATGAAACATTGTCCTGACATGACCCAGCCCTCCTTCTAATGCCCCTCTTTCTTTTCCTTTGCCTTTAGTCCTTCACGTTCCTCCCTCTCTCTAATATGGCTTCCTTTAATGCCTGCATCAGTTTGTGTGTGCAAGCGTCTGTGCTATACTGCACGCATGAACACGTGCATGCTAACTCTGCGTAATGTTAGACCTACAGATTGAATCAGGACACATCTGCAAGGCATTAGAGATTAATAATCCGACCAGACTGCACAGCAAAGGAAAATTAAGCAAAACAGAGGGGCGATTTTATCCTTTCGGGCCTGTTTAGACACAGTTAAATATAGTATATGCTTAAGGTTTCGGCGTATCCATCCCCCATCCCCTACTGGAGGGAATATCTTTTCACATTGTCACTTTTTCCTCCACCTTTAGGTTTGTCGCTGCCTGCGATGATGGAAGCTAATGAAGTGTCGCAGGGCTGCGCTCCTGGGGAAGGTGTGGGAGCTACAGGAGAGGAAAAAACAGAAGAAAAAGGAAAATGAAGGAAAAAGAGGAAATGTGGGAGGCTTAAAAAAAAAAAAAAGTTTGACAGAGAGGCTCTTCTTCTGTGTCCTGACACTCCAGACGAGTCACCAAGCGCCAGGTCCCAAGCGCTCAACTCTGAGATGGCTCTTAAGGTCAGCATCTTTGCGGTGTTCTTGCATTGGATTCCGTAGTGGATGAGAAGGAGCTGCAATACTTTGACTCTGTTTATCAGTTACTGGTGGTTTAAGGATACAGCCTGCGTCCTAGACCGATCTGAAAAGTTAATGAGGAAAAAATGAGATAGCAGCATTGTGGACGTGAGCCTCGAGGCCAAACAAAAAGTTATCACGAAGGAGATTGGTAAACAAACAACACAAATATGAAAGTGTGTGAATTTAAAGGTGTCATCATGCAGAAAACAAATTCATGGGAAGAGTTCAGCTATGATTATGGGAAGGTGGGCCTGTGAGAGAAATTGAATTTGCTTCCTTGCGAGAAGCAGATTTCATTAAATTTCAGACATTTTTTTCTTTTCTTTTCTTTTTTTTTACAAATAGACAAATAGACTTGTTGTTCCTGCTTTGCTGTTCTATTTGGCAAAAATGACATTCATTAAAGCACAAAGAAACAGACTCGATGTAGAAGTAAATGCACTGAGGCCTGTTTTCATGAGTATCCTGTGTAGCTTAATTTCATTCCATTTTGCCTGAAAGTAGGAGTTTCAGACGAGGAGTCTGGATTCTGGTTACTACTAATGGTTATGATTATACCTCCTTTAATCTGGACACATGGGACTCATCTCTTTTCAGAGCTTGTGCTGCTGGCAGTATACTACTGTAAAGGCGGGCTGTAGGTGGCGTTCACGCTGGCTCTGTGGATGCTGTCAGGCCTTTTTCAGGGCTACATTTCAGGTCAGTTATTAGACTGAGATGAGTTTAGTTGACTGTTTCAAGCTTCAGTAACCTTCTGCCAGTGGGGAAGAAAAAAAAAAATCAGCCTCTCATTGTTAATGCACTCTGAGCTCTAGATATCTGCTTGTGAAAAGATGAGATGGAGAGAAAGCTTAGCACTAGATCATAAAATACATCTATTAATCCTTAAAAATTACAAAATAAAATACATTTGGGCGGATCAATCCAAATATAGATATCCTGTTGTGCTAGAATTGACCCAATACCAACACTAACCAACACTAGTATTGATTCTTTGTTTCTATGCTAGAAGTTCAGTAACTAGCACACTGAATCACATTAAATATTTTTTTTGACTAAAAAATATGAAAAATGTTCGAACCTTTTGGTGTTTAAACAACAGAAGCAAGAGTCCAGCTCTCCAAAAAGCAGCGTTTCAAAATACATGAAAAGCAGAAAGGTGTGTTTTGTTATGTTAACTAATTACTGTGGAAAGTAAAAATCACAGTAGTTTATTGGTAATTAAAATGCGTTCAGAATTTGCAAATTGATGATGATTCTTCTCATAAATCATGACACACTGCTCTCCCCTGTAGAAGCTGCCTTTATGGATTTAAAGTATTGCTATCAATATTGGTATTGGCAGTACTGGCACTGTATTTACTTGGTATACTGAAAACTTAAGGTACTTGTTTTATGAATAATTACAGTACCTGCAAGCATGCTGTAAAAATACTCAAACCAGTCCATCAGGTAATATGCTGCAAGATTATATGAAATTTTTTTAGTATGTTTTAGTATAATAGTTATGCAGTCCAGTGGTATATATGGCATATAACAGATATTTCTGGATGGTGATCAAGGAAGATGAAATCAAAAATAAAAAATGCTTCAGTTTACTTCAGTCACATGAAACCGTAGTTTATCTGAAAAGATGCTTCATACTGTTTATTCATCCAAAAGTATATCATTGCAGATAATGGCAATCGTGAGTCTTTCGCTCACATCACTGCAAGGTTTAGAATGCTTGAATACCACTGATCCGGTTGGGTCCATGTATATTTGGACACTGACACAAGTTTGGTATTTTTTACCTGTTTACTAAAATATATTTCATTTCTAGTTCTATAATGGACAATGACCCAAAATGTGCTGACCCTCAGCTTTCATTTGAGAGTATCCACATTCAAATTGGATGAAGGGTTCAGCTCCTTAACGTGTGCCACCCTATTTTTAAAGGGACCAAAGGTAATTGGACAATTGACTCAAAGGCTACTTAATGGACAGGTGTGTCTGTCTTTGTCAGTTAAGCAGATAAAAGGTCTGGTGTTTATCTGAGGTGTGGTGCTTGCATTTGGAAGATTTTGCTGTGAACAGACAACATGCGGTCAAAGGAGCGCTCCATGCAGGTGAAATAATCCTTAAGCTACAAGAAACAGAAAAAGCCCACTCAAGAAATTGCTACAATATTAGGAGTGACAAAATCTACAGTTTGGTACATCATGAGAAAGAAAGAAAGCACTGGTGAACTCAGCAACGCAAAAAGACCTGGACGTCCATGGAAGACAACAGTGGTGGATGATCACTTGGGTGTGCATGGCTGCCAGTCGCACTGGGACACTAGTGTTTATTGATGATGTGACACAGGACAGAAGCAGCTGAATGAATTCTGAGGTGTTCAGAGACATACTGTCTGCTCAAATCCAGCTAAATGCAGTCAAACTGATTGGTTTCATAATACAGATGGACAACTCAAGAGTTTATTAAGCAAAGAAGTGGAATATTCTTTACTGACCACCTGATCTTAACCCAACTGAGCATGAATTTCACTTGTTGAAGACTAAACTTCGGACAGAAAGGCCCACAAACAAACAGCAAGTGAAAGTCGCTGCAGGTGGGGGAGAGATATAGGAGAGGAGGATAATGAACTTAACCTGGGTGTCTATTGCCTTGTGTAGTCTGGGAGATGAGTGGATAATGGGGTGGGTGCAGTTTTTTCTGTGGTGGGGTCGGGTGGGCTGCCCCGGATTCTGTGGGGCTGGGAGGTGCTGCTGCTGTGGGCCCCAGTCCGGATGGGCCTGGGCCCCCTTGCCTTGGTGGGTTCCAGAGTGTGGGGGTGCCTACTGGGGTCAGCGGGGGAGCTGGCCCCAGGGAGGGGCCACTTGCCCCTCCCTTCCTTCCCTCCCCATCCCCAGCTGCCTCCCTCTTCCCGCTCCACCACAATCACCAACACATGCAGGGCCTTGGGGTGCAGGTGAGTCACCAGGGTGCAGGGGAGGCATTCCCCCCCCTCTGTCCCCTTCTGGCTGCCTGTGTCTGAATTTTATTCCACAACTTAGACATCCACATTACTCACACTCTCATAACACAT
>VUQG01024003.1:19377-36546 GCA_015106755.1 Etia nguti | reverse complement strand
TGAGATTACCATTCCCTTCAATGCGCACGGCACAGTCCAGCAATGGCAAACTGTTATCCTTTGTGTGAAGTTGATGTTTTTATCCACAGCATTAATGTGAGCAGTGAAGGATTCCACTTCTTGGGTTTTGATTTTGACCCAGGTGTCATCCACATATCTGTACCAGTGCCTAGATACTCTCCCTTTAAACGAGCCAAGAGTCTTTCTTTCCGCTTGTCACTGAGGAGTGTAGTGATCTTTGTGTGGTAATCCATTGTGTTTAGAACCACAGTGCACCTTCCTTTGTCAGCTGGTAATATGAGGATGTTGTGGTAATGGCAAAATTGAGTCTTTTGGCTAGCACTTTCTTTTCAGGTTCAGTGAGATTCCTGTCTGAAAAAAAAACTAAAAAAAACTTGAGTAGAATGTCGCGTGAGTATTTGGTAGTCTTATGTCCACAGACCACATCTGTTGAGACACAAAATTTCAAGACAGTTGTTGTTCACTGTTCACATGACCTTGCTGTTGTTAATTACTAGTGACACTTGAGTGTAAACATATATTGTCTGTGATTCTTGCAGAAAGCACCAATCCGATCATCAGAGTTTTAAATGTAACACATTCCTAAAAAATGCACATAGTTTTTATCCACTAATCCTGTACATTTTTGGAATAATACATGAAAAAAAAAAAAAACTAAAAAAACAACTCATATTATATGCAGTAGCTGCTGCTTTGATCTCCATCCCTTTAATCATTCCATGTGATGCTACCTAAGTAATTTACTTTTTATGTCTCTATAAATTGCCATGTGTTTCTGATTAAGATTTTGCAGTAAATAAAATATGATATGAGCTTGTAAAACACATTAAGATAAAGCAAGTGCTTTCCAACTGTTTGGTATCACTTAATTGGAGTCACTGTCATTGATTTTAAATGTTTACTATTTTTTGAACTTCTTATAGGGGCTCTACTCTTACAATGGAAATCAGTGGATGCCTATAAGCATTCAGTAAAATTATCTCCACATCAGCTATTTCTGTGCTTATGTACTCGTGGTGTCCTGCATTCATATTAACAACATATCTTGATTATAATGTTGTTTGCAGTTATTTTGGTAATAATCAATCAGTACCCTTACAGAGATCTATTTTTTCTGTATTTGAAGAATTTTTCTTCCCTCAGAAAGCCATAATTCAATCCT
This sequence comes from Etia nguti, assembly GCA_015106755.1. Taxonomy (NCBI): domain Eukaryota; kingdom Metazoa; phylum Chordata; class Actinopteri; order Cichliformes; family Cichlidae; genus Etia; species Etia nguti. The sequence continues at coordinate 35,363 of VUQG01024003.1, read as the reverse complement.
ACGTAAGGTAAGATAAGAACATGTCACGTTTCTAATTTTAGCATTTAATTATCTCCTTGGCAAATCAGCAAATGTCCTTCTTCTGCCGCCGTGGATAAACACTTCTGTACTGACACTTCCAAGAAACACTATCAGACACTTTTGATTTTTGAAATCTTCCCATTGTTTTAACACAACATTTAATATACACTGTTAAAATATTTCCTTTCACCATGCCAAATCCTCCACAGGCTTTCTATGAAAATTTGTTTAGAGCTGATTGTGGGCAGTCATGCTTAGCACACAAGCTCATGCCAGACAATTGCACGCAAGACAGCCGAAAGAGAAAGAACCCAGAGCATTAGAGAGCAGGGATATTTGAGCAAACCTAAAGTCTTGCTGCAGCTTATGGTGCTTGGAATGAGAACCCAGCACAGTAGTACTGTATTCTCTGTTAACTCAAGTGTGTACCAGAAAGGGAAAACGACATAAAAGGTGAACTGGTTAAGCTGTTCCCATCATTTCTAGTCATGTGTGTCTTCCTATCCCACTGAGTGCTGTTTTATTCCTCTCCAGACAACACTTTGCAAGTTTTCAACAAACTGATTTCAACACTTGTTCTGCCGTGAAAGAAATTCATGCTTTGTTGCCCCTCATTAAGGGTTATTCTTCTGTCTCTTGTCTGTGACAGAGTCTAACCAGCATCAGCATTTTATTGCACATCAGTAAATTAGTAATGCTGAGGTACCATCACACAACAATAATAAAACCCGCTCATAGATACATGTTTACTGGATCGTTTATGTGGGATAAAATGCACACGATTTGGAGTTTGTCTGCAGCACATGTGAGGATACCTTAAATTTTACCAACACTTTTGTTGAGTAAACTGTTTTTTTGTTTGTTTTTCTGTATTTCTGTATGTGTGGATTTTAATATTTGGTTTATTTCATTTAAATGTGTAGGTGTTATAAAAAATGCTATTTTAACTTTTTTACATAAAAGCCAAAATGTTCACAGAATGGCCATCTAGTGGCTAGTATACTACACATACTGAACTTAAACTTTGCTTTAACATAGTTGAAGGGTCCAGTCTGTCCACAGTCCAATATAAGAGGAAGAAGAGGTAGAAATCATATAAAACTTTTTCCCCCTGTTAAAAAAAATTGCTTAAAATCCATGTGGATAAATAAACTCTGACTTTCTCCACTGTCCATATGTCAATTGATCAGAGGGTAGATTTCATAAATCCTTGAATAAGGCCAAATTCAACAGTACTGTGCTTCAAGCTCCTCTATATGTATGCAAGATTAATGCCATTATATCAGACACATTTATGCACTGTGTTGCAGAAATATCTACTAAAGCTAGCATGCTAACCAGCATGTCCTACCCTTGCTGCTCACATCTCACACTTATACTACTATATACCATAAAATAGGACATGTCAGTGTAATTCCCAAATGAGAAAGATTGCACGTTATATAGTCTATGTTTGTGATTCTTTTCAATCATGTTTAAAGAAATTCAGAAAAAACAAAACAGTAGACAGTGGTTGAATACCTTGAGAAGTAAACATTAAGGAGTAGGATTAACAGGAGAACTGACCATTATTAGGATTTGTTTTACTTACAAGTCCTTTCCTGGCCACCCCCATCAGTTCACATCGAAGACTGGATGCCTCATTCCTGCAACAAGCCAAGATAGTGTAGCTTCTGCAGGAGATCATCACAGGATGATTCTTATTCTGTTGCAGTCTGGAGCGCTGGTAGAAAATACAAAAATCTTAGTCTAAGAAAGAAAAGTAACAATGCTTCGGAACCAGACCAGACTTTTTTGTGCTTTTTTTGTCAAATAATAGCAACTTCTCCTAGAGTAACAGTCTCCCTCTTTTCTTTTTTTAAATTACAACCATTTATTTTTTAAGATCTCAATAATGAAATAAAATTAAACCTACTTTTAGCTGCTCCAATATTCACAAAGGATCACTAGAGGGGGTAGCTCTTTTGATTTGATTTGGGATATATTTACTCTGGACGTCTTCCTGACACAACCCCAAGTTATTTTCTGTCTCCTCAAGGGATCAAACTCCTGATCTTTAGCTTATTAGGTGAATTTGTAAGTCACTACACTATGGATCTACTTAATAAATAAATAAAATTGATATCATAATATCAAATCCACATATTCTGTTAGGACTATTTAACAACCCAGTATTTTTTTATAACCAGAAGCCTATTTAATACTTTTAGTTGGTATGACAGCAAAGTTTATTTTCTTTGAATTTTTATTTAATCAATTATTTATTTATATTGTTAGTACTTGGGAGCCTAATTAAATTTTTGGAGTTAAATATGGTTTATCTTATACTTTAAGTTATGTTAAAGCTATAAAACAATTGTTTGAGGTCTAGTGTTAGCTTTATTCCTACGAAATCTAGAGATACATGGACGTCCCTACTAGGGATGGGAATCGAGAACCGGTTCTTGCAGAAAATCAGTTCCCAGTAGTCCAGTTCCTGGGAATGGTTAGTCTGGCTCGCCATCAATCCTGTGTATTGGTTCTTGAACTCACGCTGAAATCAGCTGATTTCAGTTCACGTGTCAGAGGAGGAAAATGGTGACGCATGGTTATGGACATTTATTACAAAAAGGATGAGGCCACAATGGTAAAATGGAAAACTGCATCCAGGCCAGAAACAACTGGATCTTTGCTTTGTGGTCAGCTTTGTATTCTACTAAGAGAAAGATCTTAGAGATGTGTGTCCTCATTAGGGATTTATGTTGGTGTGTGGGGTTGTAGCCTCAGGTTTACATTGTTAAATGGTGATTATAAGGCAGTCTGTTTCAGCTATTTTACAGAGTAAGATGAAAATAATGTAACAACTATGGTCAATGGTCTTTCTCAACATTTGACATTTTTCCAATTTCAAACATAACACAAGAGCAAACTTGTATCTAATTTATATGTGATAAGTTCTAGCAAGTCCTAGAAGCTACTAAGAAGTTGCTGAGGAAACATCAGCATATTCTGCATTATTCTATCCGCCTCTTAAGTCTGACGTCATTAGCCCTTTCTGGGACCAAACTCCTCTTCAATTCCCAAAGTCAAACACTATGGCATCTCTGAGAGTTTAACACTGTCTAAATTATTTCATCTTTAATATAATGATCAATGTGGCCAGGTGTAACAATAAAGTTTAACAGAAAACTAAACAGCAGTGACTGTTTGTAGGGTTACTGAAGTTGGACTAGCTGGCATATAATGGTGTGCTATGTGGTGGCTAGCTACAGAGCTACGGTTAGGATAATATAAACACATTAGCAGAGTGAAGCTAAAGGACGAATGCCAAACTTTTTTCCCTTCAATAAAAGTTAACGTGAGAGTCCTGGACGAGCAGAGACAAATACAGGAAAAATATGCTGAAAACAAACCAAACTTCGGTCAAAGGAACATAATTTCCCCTAGGGATCAATAAAGTATTCTGATTCTGATTCTGATGTGAGATGATCCATCCTCAGCACAAGGTTAGTCATTAATGCATGGTTTAGATTACTCACTATGAAAACTGTCCGGTCCTCAGCTTGATGTACCCATTAAAATCTCCCTTAGCCCTAAAATGATTCTTTTCTAATCGTTAAAATATTTGGTCTCTGGCAAACCATGAGCCAATGGGCTGTAGTTATATCATTAGGTTTTAAAAACTGAGCTTTAAAACGTGCTGCAGATGAATAGTGATATTAAAAACCCAGAGAGGCTGACAGTGACCGCTGACTATTTTTAGGGGCTTGTTCAGATGAAATAGAACAAGAAAAAAAGCATTAAAACACATTATAAAGACAACGGCCTTAATGAGCGCAGTATAGTTTGGACCCGGACGCCGTTTATACATCATCACTTAACAACCAGATTAGACTAGCGCCCTCTTACTTCTCAAAATAAATAAACATGTGTAAGTAAATTATAGCACAAAGGCACAGCAATATTAAGCAGGTGATGTTAAAAAAAAAATAAAAAAAATACTAACAGATTTATAAAATTAATCATGTAGGCTATGATTTATTTATTAATTTTTTTGTTATATCAGTTTAAATGCACCATCTGCTAACGTAATACCTACAGCATTTTTCTGGAAAACATGACATTTCACTTTTTTCTTGATTTTTCTTCAGACTTCAGAACTACAAGTATTCTACATATTGCACCTTTAAATACATAAGAAATATTGTGTTTTATACAGACATACCTTCACAATAAACAGACTAAACTGGAAATTACCTTCTGAAGAAATCATGTCCTCCTGTCTTCTTGACCCTTTTCCTCACCCACTCAGTGTAGCTGTCTCCAAAATGTTGCAGTCTGATATTTATAACCCTTAAAAGCCATTTGACAGTTCACCATAAATTAATAAGACATATTTATCAGCAGTACCAGGCCACTCATGGCATATTAAGTAAATAATCCTAGAAAGATGGAGCCATATTTGTTCTATGTATGTGACTGAGCTTTGATGATAATAATTCCCAAAATAGTGTACTATACATCTAAACTTATGGGGGCAAAAAAGGATTATCATTCCCATTTGAATTATGACATTGATGCAAATATCACAATAAAATAAACCTAACCTTCACAATATGAAAGCTACTGTTTGTCATAGATACACGCTCCGTATTTGTTTTTAGTCCTAAGACTCTAAATTACAGTATGACATTAAAGCACAAGTACCTGAGGGTAGCGCTGTCCTTTGGTAAATGCTGAGGAAGCACAATAGCATCTCTTTCCCTCCGATTCTGGTTGTTTACAGTGGGCTCAGTAACAGAGTTTGGGATTTATAGGCAGTTGTGATATGGGCGAGCACAAAGACATGAAAATGTCACAGTTTGTCAAATGGCTAGCGACCTGGAAAAAGGAGCACTCTTTATAAAGCAGAATAAACCAATACAATGTACAATATAACATGCATAACACTGTCTAATTTTCAAATAACCTTCAATAATATCCTAACACATATTATAACAAATGTTCATATATGCAAACTTCAGTTAGTGGAACTTTTAGGTATTGTTTAAACTTGCTATAGTTTACAATGTGCAGCAAGATAAAAGAATCATCAACCACCTGCACAGGACCTTTGCTTTCAAAGCCTGTTATAGTAATAACAAATAAATACTACTTTACCTTCTAGTAACAGATTAAAAGTTTCTTCAAAGGTAGATGTAAATGTAACAGGGTGAGAGGCCATTTTTTTAACTGGTCAGGGAAAAAGCAGAGGAAGTAAAGCCTGCACAGATACAGTATATCAACATAGATGTGGCATGAATTATTATATGAAGATCAATGTTGAAAATTAAAGCAATATTATATAAACTAACTACTGTTATTCAGCTGAAGAACACATTAGATAACACTAATACTGCCCATTGCTGTAGACATTAAAAGTGTTTACAGCATAAGATGATGCACCAGGTTTTTGTAGTAAGATGCCACTGCCAAATGCTACATTGTCATGGTTATGTTAAGAGTTTGTGATCTTAAACAACAACAAAAAAAACCCTTTAAATCATCTATATGCAGTAATCATGTGTTCAGCAGCTCACATGTACTTTAAGTCAATAACTTGATGCATGTCACCTTGATCAGGTTTGTGTTGACAGTCTGATTATGCGCAGGAGATTAAAAGTGCCCTGTCAGGTTAATTTCCAGCTCCATATTTTATTTCTGGGGCTATGTGCAGCCCTTCAGCTCATGCACTGTCTGCAAAAAGATGTTATAGTTCCAGTTCCCATTCCTTTCAGCCAACTTTCTTTTTCTGATTTGCTGCTTCCCATAAAAAGATGTTTTGAACTGGGTAGTTGTAGATCTGGTATGTTCAGATCTACAGTGCCTGAGGTGACCAGATCAAGCATGTGACCTAAATTGACACACACACACACACACACACACACACACACACACTTTTAAACCTGTATGTAACCCTACATATTCTGTGACAATGCATACATCCAAAGATATTTTCCTGCATAGTACTCTTTATGGAAGATGCTTTGGTAATTTGTTACATACATTGAGTGTATTTTCTATACTGCAACTTGTGTGTCAGCTATATATATGTATGTGTGTATATATATATATATATATATATATATATATAAACAAAAAATTAATATATCATGATTGCTATTTTAATATGAACGCATAGTGCTTTAAGAGCCTATTACAAAGAAAACTTTCATTTAACTGATACCCTCACACTGGTGTCATAAATGCTCTGGCACATTTCTTAATTTCCTTGTGGTGATCCAATATGGTTAATGAATCTTGCTGAGTGGATTGTGGAACTTAATGGGAGCCAGCTGTGCAAATCTTCAGTTTTAATAGCTGATTGTTCAGATGGTTGTTTGCCTACTTTAAAATAAACCATTATCATTTTTATCATTATTATTCTGTGATGTAAATATTCACTTAAGCAATTTCCTAAGTTAGATTTAATTGAATAAGAAAAAAAGAACTTGGAATAAGGAATCACTTCATGTTAAACTTTGGATGAAATATAATGGTGGCACGTCACACTAACACCTCACGGACGAGGAATTTGACTGAAAAGAAACTATTGCACTGGAGCAGCGGTGGATCTTATTAGGTTGGATGCCAATTACCAACATTTGTCAACAATGCAGAGGCACTGCCAGATAGTACCTCAATATACGTTTTCAAAGCTAGACGAGCCAGTGGCTAAAGAAGCAAAGAGGCTAAATCATCTCTGGTCAGCCTGAAGGCGAGCTGGTCCACCTGTACGGCTTTCATGAAATATTTATGTTATTTACCTCTGTATATTACTGGTCTAACATATTTAATAGGGCAGTATTTTCAGTTGTCAGTTCCAATTGCTTTCTCCCCCTATCCCCTCGTCCTTACATCTAAACCAAATACCTTCTGCGTCCCACTTGAGTTAAAAGGCAATTAAACGTCAAAACAACAATCAACCTCCTAGTTATGAACGCTGCCCTCAAGGGAACCCCCTGCTGCATGTTTGGCTGGATTTGTGCGTGGTTGTCAACAGCCCTTACCAAACTTGTCTGCTGCAGTGATGCAGCATGAAAAGATCTGAGGTAAAAGGTCAAGGCTATATGACTGAGTCTAATAGAATATATTGAAGCACTGCACGTAGCCTGTAGAAACTGCCTTGTTTTGCACCAATGAAATAATAACATTTTTGATCGTTTCTTTGCTATTTCTGTTCTATGTGCATGTGTGAATATGCGTATATGATTGAAATTGAGTAATAGAGTGTAATAAAATAAAATTATTTACCTGAACTATGTGTCATACTTGCATCAAACACAGTCTTAATCCTTTGTCACATGTTATTCTTGGTCAACTGTAGTCCCACAGCATGTATTTTGCAAGGTCAAACCAAAGGAATACAAAATGGAAGTTCCAAATTTCAGATATGTGGGCAGCAAAAGTATAAAAAAATCCAACTTGTATGTCGAATCTCACTGCTTCAAGGTTTGGCACAACTCTCTCTTTAAACAATTGCTCATGCCTAGCATGTAAACACTGAAACTCTATATGCTGCCTTCGAGCCTTATAGTTAATGGGACTTGGAATTGAGTTTTAAGTTGTGGTGTGGCGAGGGGCTTACAGTTAATTCGGATGTTCAAACATTAAACAAATCAAATACGTCGCTGATGCAACCACTGTTTCTGTGGTAACTAGTTTCAGCCTTTTGCACATTGTACCATTCCAGTGAATTGAGACCAATAGCAAAGTGCACCATTTTTCAAAAGTAGAGCAAATAAGTATGGATTTGGCTGTTCAATGTTGCTTAACAGAGCACATTTATGAAAGCAAAGTCAATATTGCATTAAGTGGGGCAAATGTGTCATATTCCCTGCAATGAGGGGATGTTACCAGGAGATGGCAGCAAAACTCATTCATGCACCAGATCAAAAATAATTTCTTCTTGCTTGTTTTGACTAGTGTGTGATGAGAGAGGCGGCTCTCCATTTGTTGTTCATTTATTGTTTTGCTTAATAAATTATCACAGCCTAGTGTTTCATAGTTGAACGCACTGCACAGTAGAGACAATGTAATTCAAATAAACCTCAATAGTATATTTTGCTTCCTTTCCTCTGCCTTCAGTGCAAGAATAATGGTTTAGTCACGTGGAATGACTCCAAAAAAAATGTTGCTTTTCACCACTTGATGGCAGTGTAACTGTGGACATTTAATTTTCTTCATTTGATTAAAGCAATATATAATATAATATATTGATATTAGATCAGATAAGTTTAATTTTTTTTAAAAAGCAAAAAAAACCTAAAGACATCTACACATAGGAATGATGTGTCCAAGAGACGTCCAAGAGTACCTCAAGAGATCTGGATCTACTGCCTATTGACCCAAAATAGAAGAAGAACTTTTGATTTCTGAGGAGATCTCTGGGTATCTGTACTTTGCCACTAAATCTGAGTGCTACGTATTTGCTTTTTTCCATGGCAAAGGAGTGTCAACCAAAAATGATTTGCCACAAAAATATTAAAAGCTGCATATATACTGATATACTCTTCGTTCTTTAGTAAAATCTGCCTTGTTTAGTAGAGCAGGAAGAAGTCTGATGGAACTGTCTGAAATGGCTAACAGCCTATTCTGAAGCAGTCTCTGTCAGTGTTAGGAGAACTACAGGCAGCCTGCTGGCAAAGTTTTAATGCTTTAAACAAAGCACTGTGTATTGTGCTAAGATGAATATTTTATTATGAATGTCACAGCATGTAATGATGTGACCCCAGCTTGGTATATAACCATCACCATTCTGTTGCTATCTGTGCAGTGCTTCGGCAGAGATAATTAGATGGTTCTATGCCCTGAAGTTGTTGGGCTGTTCTGGGGGCAAAGTAGAGTCCACTTCAGTCCCAGATGAATGTAATGTAATGTAATTATGTACCTTGTATGCAACCTAGCAAATGTTTTTAGCTCTCAATGCCCTTATGTAGACAGCCCGTGGGCATTTTAAGGTCACCAACTTTTCATCCGTGTGCTTTAGACTAAACCAGCATTTTTTGTCTTATCAACAATAAGTAGACTGCCTGAATCAAAAAAATACAACTTTTTTTCTTGCACCTTGATTCATTGAGACCCCATAATCTGTTTTGTCAAAATTGTCTACCAATGAACTTTTCTTAAACTCCCCACGTCACCTCAAGTTAAGCGCTGCGGCTGTCATTCAGCGAGGAACACGGGCAAGTTATACAAGGTGTGTCAGGGAGATACAGCACAGATTCAAAAGCCTGGGGCACACTGTGTATTAAGGTTAATTTGAACTGATTAGATTTAGAGGGGGGGGGATGTTGCTGTTGGGAACAAATGCATTGTGGTGTGTCCTGCTGTGGAAGCTGCAAAGAGTGCTTTTTCCTTTGCTTCTTAGTGAGTGACACTTAATGCTGAGGGAGAGCCTCAGCACAAAGTTCAGCTCTTAAAATACCCGGCACCTGGTCATGCTTGAAGAGAGAGTCAAATTGGCAGCATCTGCAACAAGGAAGGCACTCTGAATGAGGCCGGTTTTTAATAGTATAGCCTTCCTCACTACTTTCCGATTTATTGTCGTCCTTGATGTCCATTAAATTGAGTTGTGTTTACTTTTCTCTGTATAGTGTCTTCATATTATGTGGTCTGCCCCAGGAGAGTTCAACTGATTTCCCCTGTTTTCCTCCTTTTCTTATTTCTTGGTCCCTGTCCTGCCATCTGAGACAGAGACTGAGGTTACCACTTTTTTTTTTTATCTGTGTGTATGTTACATCCACCATCTGTTTGTCTTTTCCTCGCTGTTATTGCTCCTCATTGGAAGCCTCAAAATATATATATATTTTTTCCAAGTCCTTGCTGTGTTGTTGTGCTGGGTTCTTTGGAAGCCTAATTTTCTCACCGTATATAGCTTTTGCACTTTTAAAACACTGTGCACGATGAGCACTATAAGCCCGAAACACATCACAAAAACTTGCAAAAATGATAATCAAGTGTCCAGAGCAATGCTAGGAACTTTATGAAGCTGTATTTGGCCATATCATTGCTTTAAATTCACAGTATGACAATAGTGACACATTTGTTTAGCAAGTAAAGTCATTACCAGTTCACCTTGTAGGTAGTGCGAATATCTACCAACTACCTGATAATTCAGGTGGTGAACATTTTACTCAAGATTAAAAGGACTAATCATGAAACTGGGCAAGGAATGAATATTTGTTTCCGTTTGTTTGTTTGTTTTTTTTGTTTTTAAGTGAGAATTGCAAAAAAAAATGAAAAACTAATTCAGAAAATAAAATCTGCAGGAAATTAAGGAGAATATTGTGTAAGCATAAAGAAAAATATATGTGATTTACTAAGTTATCCTGAGAGAAAAACAATGAGTGAGTCATTGTTAAATGTTCTGAACCTGCATGTGCTGGGGCTTAGGTATGTAGAGTTATTGCTTATTAGGATATGAGAATGTGACTTTGTCCATTTTAGTGGGTTCATTTGTATAAAAGATGTCTTATATTATTACATTTCCTATATAACCACTATAGCAGAAATGTAACACCCCAATGAGTCATTAACCACAGAGCTAGCAAATGAAGGCAACATCGCTGAAATATTCATGCCCTCTGCAAGCCAAACTTGTAAAACTTGAAAAAAAATAAAGCTATGTAAGAACTGCATCGAATGTCACATAACTTCATAGCCTCCTTTCAGCATTGCATTTCTGCTGGTAGATTGCTCATCATAATACATACCAAAATGCGCGTTGCTCGGTGCCAACTTCAGTCAAATATATATCACTTGAAGAAAATTAAATCACAAGGAGACACGGCTGGATATGGATGGTTCACTTGCATCAGTGTTAATATTGTGTAAAATTACATCAGCCAGGAATGAAAGTGTCTACATCTCCTTTCCAATTAAGCTCCCTTTACGACATATTAAGAGCTCAACTTAAGCTGTGGGCAGCAGAGGATGCATTTCAGCAGATCTGGATTTCCCTTCATTCCGTCTGGCATAGTGTATATGTGAAGAAATTACTAAGCCCCACAAGATTTTAGTTTTTGGAATAGAAAAAATACTGCAGCCAATTTGAGACTCTTCATCTGTAAGCTGCTTTAAGCCTCACTAAGAGCTTAGCTTTTCCTTATTAGTGCTGGCTGCTATATTCAACAGATATTCCTTTTACCTCTCTTTGCCACCCATCTATTTACCTCTGATGCAGTATTATGTGCTGATGACTTAAAGCAGACACCTTAAGCTCGCTCCTGTCACAGAGTTGCATGTTAAATTCAGGGCATAGTGGTTATAACACTACAGGAGGTAGATCTTACTGACTGTTGGTTCAGCATGCAATGTACTGCATGTTCTTGAGTTACAGCTTTCAGTCTCAGAGTTTACCTGAGAGTCCAATGAAGGAGAATGTGCTTTATTTTAAGGAGTCTGTTCAAGGATGGATATTTTTTGTTTTGTTTTGTTTTGTTTTTAACATTTAAGGTGACATTACCGGCATGAATATTACTTGCTCCTGAAGACAGCACCATATTTTATGTATGTGAAAGGAACTGTTTTTCCCTCCCTCTAAGAATCTAAGAATAGGCTGATTTTCAAACTAGATGTGCAGTGCGCAGCACCTCTCCAGGGAATGAATGCAAATCTGTTGGATATATTCCTTTGTAACTCTGCTGTCTTGAGAGTCCCATCTATAGTATATTATGTATCCGCTTTCTTCCTTTTCTTCTGTCTGTTTGACACTCAAAACAATAGCACTGAATAACAAGTGTCTAGAGGCTGCTAGAGACACTGACGGCCTCTCTCATTTTTACTTTTGTACATTTTTTGGAATAGAATAGACTTCTTTTTTTTGTGAAAATGGTAAGTTATTTGAATATTTTAAAAAGTGCAAACAAAAATCCATAAACATTTTTTCAACTTAGTGAACAGTGGGTGTTGGAGTGGCAGCAAATGTGCAGTTTTGTAGAAACAGATGTCTTTGTAACCTACTGTATTAAAAAAAGAGCGTGTTGAATACCTCCTAGAAGGTTTATTTACCACAGCCCATAAGTAGGGGGCAGTAGTGCAATACAAACAATTGGTAATTGTTGCAAAGGCAATAATCAAAACAACTGCAGAGGCAGACAAAGCTGTGGTAGAGGTTGGATAAACATAGTGTGTGCTTCTGTGCGGCTGAAAATTGTAAATACCTGTAAATACCTCTTAAATGTGCAGGCAAACTAGACTGACTGTGATATTCAGAGCTGGCCTACGGAGGAAATGTTGTGCTTTGATTATAAATATACACCAGCTGCATAGCAGGAAATATGATTTGTCTGAAGGGTGAAGGAAAAAAGAACACTAAGCTGATGGTAGCCACAAATATTTCAATATTTTTTAGTACTTCAACAGCTGCTTAGCACTCTGCCACAATCTCTTTGATTGCTTCTGCTGTCCTCAGTGTGTTACATAAACATATGAAAAATAAAAGACATATAAGGTGTTAAAAATTCTTTCCAGACACAAGTCTAAGCAATTCGGTGATAAGTTCAGCTTCATTAATGTTAAAAAAAGATTAATTGAGGATCCAGTCCAGCTCACTGGGTGTTTTTGTGAGATGGTTTATTATTAGGGATTACAACATACAGGTATGTATTAAAATTCATTGTTGTTCCCCATTATATGACATTTCTGATCTAGTGGTCTTCATCCATCCATTCATCCAACTTTGGACTTCCAAGGGCAATTCCACAGCTTCATGATTTCCCAGATCTTCCAGTGCAGAAGCAAAAGTAAGGAGTACCCTAACAAGTGCGTGTTAAACAGTCATAAACGGCAAAGTTATGCAGTAAAATAGCTATAAAATAGTATTAAACTTGTCACAACAATTAATACCTTTAACATACAGTGTCACTCCCTCTTTGTTCACGTCTGCGTAGCCTTGGGCGGTTCAAAATCATCTTAATCCACACTGTCAGCTCTCCAATGACACCAAGGGAAACTTTTCCCCATTATTCAAGCTGACATGACTGATATCTCTGCAAACTTTTGGATCTCCATTTGAATTTAAAATAAAGTTGTGTGGGTTTTAGAAATGGAACACACTGTGTTTGTGGCAGAGGTCTCTTCTTGTCTAACACACAGAGAAAACAGCCACTATATTTTCTTATGTCATTCAAATATATGGAACTAAACAAAGTCTCAGACCAGCTTTTAGGATGAAAAACTATTTTTGGAACAAAAGAAGCTACAGAAGCTAGTCTACTCAACCTGCTACAAAGTCATCAAAAAGGCTTCTTATGCTCAGCAGCAGAGAATGACCTCTTACACTGACTGCCATGAAGACTGTAGCAAGTCACAATATTATCAGGTGTCAGAGAGAGTGGTTTTAAATTTCTTGTATTGCTTTTTGGAAAACATAAATTACAACTCAATCATTTGGGACAAAAGTGAGGCAATCTCCAGTGGCAGATATATGACACACAAGCAACAGAGGTCACAAAACAATTTTCACAACAGTACAAGAGCGATATCTACAGTTGGTTATGTTTTTTCTAGACCTAAATAAATGGCACATAGATCTGTGTGTGTAGCTTTTGGGTCTTAAGAGTACCAGCTGTCACCATAAATCTGCATAAGGCCTATTTCCAATGCATGCAAATGTTCTTCAAAACACTGGAATTTAGCCCAGAATCCCAGCACCTGGAAAGTGGTATGATTGCAGCTGGGATGCATATTTTCTTACCTCTATTCACACTGTTGAGTATTCACTGCAGGGTTGCAGTGACCAAAGGGTATTTAGGGTCACAGGAATGAACATTCTTGGGTGCAATGTTTGTATGAGCTGTCTTTAAACTAAAACGTGTCATTATGCCATATTTTTATTATTAATTGGTTCCTTTGTAGACATGTATACCAGAGAAATATCAAAATCCATACAATCTCTATGAATAAAATGGCTTTTAGTAATTGGATATAAAGCACAATGTATTGTAAACTGTCTAAAGATTTAAATCAGAAGTGTAGAGTAAAAAGCTATACAGGCCTATCTGTCTTTCAGTAATGGAGATACTGCTATTGGTCATTTCCCAACACTGTTTCTTGCTAAAAACAATATTGAAAATACAATTTTCTAGCATAAATGTCCAATTTCATTCCATTTTTAAAAAAAAATATATTTACACAAAGTAAACTAATCTCATGTATACCAAACCCTGAGGTCATTGCTTTGTTTTCAGGTTGCTGTGGATTACCAGAATTTAGCACAGCAATAGCACATTAGGCCTTATTACAGCAACAGAAATAATCCATCTGCCTGCTCATATTAGCATCATCTCTCAGAGGAATATCCGAACAAAAATATCTCTCGTCCGACAAATCAGCAAAGTTGTATTACGAGAAATGCACAGAAGCACATACTTATTACAAGAATTCACCCAGCCAGTATGAAAATTTGTGTACAGTGTTAGGCTGTAGCATGTAATATTAACAACACTTGACAGTGATCTCTATACACGTGAACAACAGCTACCGCTGCCATTCACTGTAGGAACATCACTATAGCTAGGTCTTCAGTTAGAGTTGACAAATGAAGCTATAACAAGTTCAAGAGCAACGACTAATTTGGCAAATTCAGATTCCTTTACCAGCATCTCCTCATCAAATGTCTCACTTCTGTTCTCAGGCAGACAGCTTCTCAAGCCTGTTTTCTTCTATACCTAATCGCTCTCCATTCAATCTGAGTGTATTACCTGATTTAGCCACAAATAATGAGCTTCTCCTTGGACATTGATCTCTTTAATGAAGATCTACCAAGACCTGTCTAATCCCTACTGGCTGTTCACAATCCACAATCTGTACCACCTTAGCAATCAGACTTGTCTGGTACATATCCCGCCCCCCCAAAAAAGGAATGATTGAAAGACATAGCCCAATTAGATGCCTTTGTTTCTCCAATAAAAACCCAACTATTGTACAAAATATGCACTGTATGCAGTGTACAGTGGCACTGCTGTAAAAGCTGCGTATCTGAGAATTCCTCTCCCTGATTTCCAAGGATCCAAGGCCATTCTATAACATATACTGAAAAAAAAAAAAAAATATATATATATATATATATAACACACTATGTATGCAAAGGTAATTCTAAGTAACTTGCTTGGCTAATCATTCCGAGCTTCATATTACTGAGACGCTAGCACTGTATAGCTGTTTTCATTTGAGTATAAATCTGATATTTCTCTCACATACAACAGCCTTGTACAACATGACCCTCTCAGCTGTGTATTGCATATTTTTTAAGGATTAGAAGTATTTTTAATTCTATGTGAGTAATATAAGACTATAATATGTATGCAGCAAAATTCAAGCAGGCTGCGGCATCCCATTTCCTTCAAGGTTCAATGTGCTGTGTGTTCAGAAAAGCTGCATTGCTTGATTGCAACGAGTGGTTATTTGAGTTACCGCTGCTTTCATATCAGCTTCAAGCACTCTGACCATTCTCCTCTGGCCTCTAGAATCAACAAGGCATTTTCACCCAAAGATCTGTCACTCACACAATATTTTATTTTATTTTTCAGACCATTCAACCCAAGAGGTGATCGTGCTGGAGAATCCTTGTAGATCGGCAGTTTCAGAAATACTCAGATCAGCCTGTCCGGCAGCATTAAACATGCCACATTCAAAGTCATTTAAACCACCTTTCTTCCCCATTCTGATGCTCAGTTTAAAATTCAGCAGTTTTTCTCAACCATGTCTACATCCCTAAATTGCATTTAGGAATGTAGACATGAGTCAATATTTCATCCAATTTATATTCATATTACACTATAACAATTTATTGTATTCTTCTTATTGAACCTGTTGAATGACTTTCAGTACCATCACAGCTGAAATGTAAAAACAGCAGTTTTTGTCTCATTTATGTTATTTTAAAAGCTGGTTGATGTTTTTTAATTTTTTTTTTTTGGGGGGGGGGGGGAAAAGGGGGTAAA
>VUQG01024003.1:2979-19002 GCA_015106755.1 Etia nguti | reverse complement strand
CTTTAAAAAATTTTTTTTTTTTTTTTTTTTTTTTTTTTACATTCATGAATAAAATGTTTTTAGTACATTTCCTATTAAACTTGGCAAAGGCTCTGGGGAGAAGCCTGAACAACCTCCTGCCAATGTGAGGGAGCAACAACAATATCAAAGTCTTTTTGGATCACTAAATCCCTTACCCAGTCACGCAAAGTCAAGCCTTAAGCCCTCAGTCACTTATATCCACTGGTTCATTCTTTCGGTCACTACCCAGAAGCCTTATGACCGCAGGTCAGTGGCAAAGAGAAGACCAGAAAACAGAGTTTCATCTGATGCACAAAACCACCAAACTCACTGTTCCTCTTACACCTGCTTTCTGACAAACCCGCACTGCTGTGCATGGATCATATCACCCCATTAATGGAGCAGCGCGCCATTTATCTAGGAGAGAACTTTTCCGTCAGAAGTAGAGGAGCTGTGTAAACTCGATAGAGTAAAATGAATGCATTTTTTTACTCAAAGAAATGCAAATTTATGCAGGAAAGTCATCCAAAATCTAATCAGATCATCTAGTATGGAGGAGTGCATGACAGATTTCAAGAGGAGACCTGTGGCGTAAGTACAATTTAGGTATTAGCTTTCTGGCATGCATTGTTCTTGGGTTATTATGTTCCTCAAGACTGTGCCTACACACAAGCATGTCACAATGATGCATAATGTCCCACACCTATTGCACTGTAACAAGACACAGTACGCAGCAGTCCTCACATTATTAACACACATCTATCATCTGTACTTCTTATGAATTGGAATCCTTGGGCTATATTTGTTAATAAAACTTTGCGCTGTTAGGATCTCAGTGCAAACACAAACTTCAAATGGTTTAATGTACTAATAACAATTTACAAACTGTCATCACTCACTTCAGTTAATATCACATAAACTTGTCCACATGTGAAAACATATTACCAAGAATTGTTTAAAAAAACTGCTATGTTCAGAACATAATTGTTCATAAACAATAATGATAAAATATATGGATCCAGTCACAGGAAGAGATGGTGCAGATTCATTTTGTCATTGGAAGCATGTGTAAACCTAACATGAAATTTCTTGTTTAATCTTCTATATTAAATTGGTTTCATATGGGAAGTTACAAGAAACAACAGAAAACATGTTTGGGAGGTGGGGTGAGTATTTCAGCTTTGACATTTGGCCAATAACCTGTCACGTCTATCAGCAAAATATATATTAAAATAAATCGTATCGTTGTCATTAACAGAACCATAATTTTTAAATCAGATTTCAAATTACAAATATTGACACAAGCTTTCTATCTTTCTGTGGGTTTTTTAAAAACCACAGAACCAGTGCTATTTTAAAAACATCTAACAAGATTAAGAGGTGAGTGCCACATAACTCTCTCACCCATGACTAGCCGTTTGAAACAGAAAGAGGCCATTTCTATGGAAATGCAATGTTTACACGCATGGGAGAAGTCTATTATCTGCCATTTTGAAAATGTGCACAGTGCTTCCTGGGGTTTCTACCTCATATTGCTCTCAGCATTTTCTTCCTTGTTTTCTTTTTTTTTTTCTCCCCTGTGCTCATCCAGAGGAAAAACAAATGGTTTTAATGTCCTTTTGCCTGATTAAGCAAAAACCCTTTCTGCTTCTTCTACATTTATATATTGCCAGAGAAGTTTTCCACTAGTGTCCCCAAAGTACCTCTTTCAGAAGCTGAATGGGGTCTTTTTCACCTTGAAAGCATTTAAATGGAGTTGCTAGGATTGGACTCTTCTCTCCCCACTCTTGCAAGGTATGTCAGGAGTTCAATGGTGTTTTGTGAAGCGTGAAGTTATACAGGGGAAGCAATGTGACTACGGCAAGAGAATAAAGTGATAGTAATGCATTGACAACACCACTCATCTCCCAGAAAGTAAAATACATCTCTTGAGAAGAGACATCTTGCAATGTTTAGCTTTGATTTTTTAAGAGTCCTACAAAAGTATCCCAAGAGGTACGGTGCACTTTGAAATTTAAAGAACAGGTTTGATCCAGAAAAGCACAGCAACACGGGAACTCGAAAGAACCTCAGTGGAGACAGTTATTCCCATGGTTTTTGATTTGCATTGCATACTTACTTTATTCACAGCCTGCTGGGTCTGGAGGATAAAATCTGCCTTCTCAAACTCAAGGAGACAAAGGGCAACGTTTCAGAGCGAGGAGCCAATACTCCTTGCCCTTAAACAGGTGGGATGCCATACAGTGATGTCCCTACGCATGTGTTAGATGACAGCCTTTTCTGAGCAGCATCTACTCTACTGTATGTACTGTAGTTGTTCTACAGCCTAATTGTGTGTAATTATTCCCACTTTGTTGTGTAAACTCAAATTTACAACTGGTAAATTCAGTAATCATGATGCCAGTGCCAATCGTGTTGCCCTGGCCTTAAAGAATCCAGGTCAGAAAGGAACACAGAGGTTTCCCCCAGTGGAACTAAACCAAAAATAATATTGGCTGGTTTGTGACCTGCAACCTCATTCTTTTTCCTGTGAAGCTGTTTTTTCTCTGTAAGACTTCAGACTCTTACTGTAATAGTCCCAAGTACAGCAGTCCACCGGTTGACAAACACTCCTCGTGACTTTGTCTGTCGTGTTGGACATGTTTACGAAAGAGATCCCAAGAGAGTGATTTGTTTCTTGATAAGTCAGTCAGACCTTCACAATTTTAGATTTCCATTCTAGTTTTTTTTTTTTATAAGCTTCCAATTACATCATGTTGTATTTGGAAGGAAGGTCAGACCATATTTCCATGACATGTATAAAAAAACACACTCACACATGATCCTTATAATTCATGATGTTCAACTAAATTTGAAAATGGGGGGAGGAGATGAAGGGAGAAACTTTCATTGCAACTGAAACATGGTTGAGATACCCAATGTGTTGAGATAGCAATGCAATGGACTTGGAACCTGTCCAGGGTATATTCTGCCTTCTGACCACCCGCACTCTGGGATATGCTACAGCCCCCCCACCCCTCCTCGACTACCACCCTGTATCCTAGCTGAATGAGCAGTTAACAGAATGGAAGGATGGATGAATCAATACAACTTCAGGTATCTTGTGGAACAAACTGAGAAACGATTCAGTGATCTGCATTAACTAGTCTGAATTGTTAACCCAGGATTATCAGTCCTATAAATAATTGCTTTTAATGTTTATGTGATCTGTATTACTTAATTAAGTGTAAGACCATATGTAGGGTGTTATTCTATTGACTTGTAATTGATGTTTTTGTTTGTTTGTTTTTTTCTGGAAAGTATTGGACTTTAATATTATAAAGAAAAAATACAGTAAGTATAATATAATACTTACTTTTAATAGTATAAAAGCAAGAAAAGTTTTTAAAAAAAAAACGCTCTTTAGAAATTGAAAATGGAAGAAAAAATTATATCTATCTATCTATCTCTCCATATATATATATATATATATATATATATATATATATATATATATTATAATTAAGGTGCTGAGTGCAGTGGCAATGCCTTGAAAATCCCAAAAGTCAGTGATCTGAGCAATTTTTATAATAGTTTTATTATATCAATTGCTCAGATCACTAGTTTGATTTTCAAGACACTGCCACTGCACTCAGCACCCTGAGCTGTTAGACAGAGGTTTGACACTTGTATGCAGGCTTGGACTTTGTGGTCAGGACACATGTCTACTCTGTCTACTCTCAGTAAGGCTGAGCGTGAGTGTGTTGAGCACACTGTCACACACACCATCTGTTACCTCCAACACTCCTGGCTTGGACAAACACAGCTATGAGCAGGTAATGGTGCAGACAAAACTTTTGACCTTGACACTGTCTCCTATGTGTGATCAGCGCAGGGAGAGAGGTAGATTGATGAGAGTCTTTTTGATTTTGGTTTGTGTGCGAAAGGCAGCAGAATCCCACGTTGCCTGGAAACCTGTCTATCTTGTAGTGTGTGATGAAAGATGGGGTCTTTCTCTGCCTCCCTTATCTTATTCAACTACAAGATAAACATCAAATCACCTCACTCAATAAATGTATTTCTTTCTTTTTTTTTAACCTTATGCGAGATATCAAATGCCAATACACAAATACTTTTGCAACATAGCCTTTCTCAAGTGTATTCATTCATCTATTTTAATTGAGGGATTCTTAAAAATATTCATTTACATACTGTATACTTTTACTTAATAAATAACATTTGGGATTTTAAAATAGAGTATTTGTACAGTACAAGCACCATATTATAGAATATGTGTTTGCATGATTCAGTGTTAATGATGAATAGCAGCATTATGTATCAAGTCATTTGCCACAATTACACTCACCACGTTCTTGAAGATTCCTCTACATGTCATTAAAGTTCACCTTGATGGATTTTGTGAGGTTATTAATTTCTTGAAAAGCCTATTTATTATCTCCTCTTTGTACTTCCGAGAGGCAGAGCTCGCTGTGGGCTAAGGTCACTTTGAACATCAAATTTTGAAAAACTGTCATTTGGTGTCAGGTCACTTAAAGCGAGCATTCCTTTGTGGTTTGGCAGGAATGGTAACGCAGTACTTTATTCCTCCCAGATGGCACTTAATGACAGTAATCTAGTTTTGGTAAAGGCTTGCCCTTTTAAGGCAAAGAGTTACAGACATAAAAGAGGTCTCCACAACACCATGAACAAGGCTGCTGCCATAGGAAAAAAAAATATTTTGAAAACACCATTGTGTGGTAAATGAGATCAATCCAGTGTAAATAATTCTGTTCACTTTACACCCTTTCATACAGACTAATTTTAGTCATTGTCCACAATTATTATTCGATCTACTGCTGTGAACACAGCACTAAAAAATGCTTTAATTTCACTAGCCAGATCAATAGCACCTGATACAGCCTCATCTCATTCTCATCTAACAGTGAGGCACTGCGTTTCTAATGCTATTGACAATATTGAGCAGTATTGACAAAAAAAACTGGATAAGCGCCTCAGGCAGCGGGCAGGAATGAAGTGCCATTTCTTCACAGCTGTACACCTTTGTAATAGCTCTCTCAACCATGAACATGAAAATAAAATGCCAGCTACTAAAAATCAGACAGCTTTGTTTCAATCGTTTTACTCAACCGTTCGTGTCTTTTGGCGGGGTGGTGTAGGGTCAAGTTCAGGAGGAGACAAATGATAACAGAAATGATGCATCAGCTCTGCGAGGGCACATCTGCAAGATAAAGGAGGAATGTTTGTGTGCTGGATAAACAAAATGGCTCTAGTATATCTAGTTGCAGGTGCAATGTTGGGAATGGGAATAATGTGTTGGGGGATCTAAAAACGATTTTTACCGGATTCCACCGAGTCTCTAAAAGTATAAACCTAGTAAGTGTATGTCACATATTCTGATGTTTTAATTCATTCGAACAGAGATGAACTAGCAAAAAAATATATATACATATATAATAACATTTTGAAATAACAGTTAGGAATAATAAGGCGTGCTTTAAGATCTTATCAGTCCAAAGACATAAAAATTGAATGAAAGGAAATGAAATCTAATAGAAGCCAGCCAAAACAGCGCGCTTTCATTTACTCGACACTGATCATGTTGCTGACTATGCCTATGAGTATATCAGCTGTCTGTGATCTCCCTGAAAAACAGAAAGAAGGAAAACGACTCCTGATCATAGCTGTACCAGTTCAGATCTAAACTGCTGCTGAGTTTTAATGCTCAGATTTATTGTGGTTTTTACATTCGCGCGGCTTTTTCTCCCAGGGCAGCAGAGAGGAGAGGAGGGGCTGAGCTGTGCTGCACCGTTCAGCTGCTCACCTCTCACTGAATCCCGTCTCCACCTTTCATCCCTCAACTTGTCCCACGTAGGGATGGATGAGTTCCACCGCCGTCGGACCCTGTAAAGTATCAGGACAATGCGTCTGAACGGGGGGACCGACAGTCACTGGAGGGTCTTTGGGCGTCGGTGATGTTTGCAATTGGTGACTGCAGAAACTGCCAACGTGTCGGCGAGTCGACAGACCACAGCTTACTGGTGCGCTCTTGGAGTGGGAGAATGGACATGTGAATGAGAACGATTTCCCTCGGCGGCTACAATAACTGTTTTGGTTCTTTTAGTTCACTAACTCGCAGTAGTAACTCTCACAAGTGAAAACAGGATTGATGAGATTCTTTTTCTTTTTTTCTTTTTTTGTTTCTGCTTGAGGAGGAATTCATGCGCCGATAGCTTACGAGGCCAATATGCCAGAATGGGTCCTCTACAGTATTTATTTCTCTGTGGACTTCTGCACACCCAGACCTATGGTAAGTTCATACAGTGCATGCATCTCTTACTTAGCGTCGCGGTTAAAATGATGTCTTGTCCCACGTTATGCTATAGAAAGGATAGTCAGCTGTGACCCGATGCGTATTCGACCACAGTGATTCCAGCTTAAGTCCACCAAGAAGATATTGAGTATGGTACGTGATTAACAGCTGGCACCCTTGAAATCTTGGTCGTTATATTATATACTTTCTTCTTTTTCTTTTTAGTTTAGCCCCTGTGTAAGATACTGTTCCAGACCAACTATTTAATGGTTAGGTAGACGAAAGTTTATTTATTTATAAGGGCTACCCTTAGCTGAATACAGTTATTACTTGAATTAAATGGTTGACAGCTTTTCAATATAGAGTAATCTGACAAAAAAATTAAAAAAGTCCAGGCAGCCAAACTTAACTTTCCCCACCTATATTATCTGAAAAAATTATATTTTCTGCTCCTTCAGTGTCATGTTCTATACATGTCGAAACCTATAATCGCTCCTGCTGGACCCACATATTGCTTTAATTCTCTTTATCTTGCGTCAGATACGTGGCCTCACGTTCAGGTTGATCAGTTAACTTAATGGACCTTCTGCTGTATCAAATTTGAAATGTCTAGTCTGACGTGGAGGCAGTGTACCTTCATATAGTCTCAAAATCTGCCCCAAGCTGTGTATGTGTTCAGTACAATGGACCTTTTAACATAAACGCTGTATGTACAAAAATTTATTTGCACCTTTACATTTCAAGAATCTGGTGTTGTTCAATCTCCTGAAGTGTTTCGTGCTACTTTGTCCCATATAGCACAAATCTGTGTCAGTAGAGTAAATGTTGTGCAGGTGTAAGCACTACACAGCACATAAAGTGGCTTTTGAAACGGGTGTTTCCTGTACACTGGAAATGCTGAGTTTATATGGTACAGTGTGTCAATGCAGAACACAAGAGCAGCAATGACTCTGCTATCATCTCATCTTTATGAAACCTGTAGTGGGGGGGTGCGGGTGTTGATTGAACGCTGAGGTCATCATGGGAGTTGAAGTTTGTATTGGACTCCTGCTGACAGGTGTTTCCGGTGATTGGCACACCACATTTTTCCATACATTTACTGGGTTGAATCAGCACATTCTGACAGTTACATCAAAAGCCATTGTAAATGCAGGGCTGTTGCATTGGTTTGAATGGGATTCTGTAGATATATATGTAGTATATATGTAGATATATGTTAATACACATCCAGCATACCGATTCTTATGTTTTCAGTTAAAGGAATCTTCCAAGTTATAAGCTGAAGCTTGTACTGGTAAAACACTGTCAGCTTAACATGGCTTTTATCAAAGTGTCCACTGCTTGTAAGCTCCCAAATAACTACTTATTTTCTGCAAGGCTTTGAGGGTGTGCTTCAGCACCATGGATAGATCCCAGTAAACGGACATACTTGGGAAGAAAAATGAGCCTCAAAGGCTGGTCCTGGACAAAATATGCCACTTTTTTAACTGTTATAAATGTATCTAAATATAACTTGCTACTTTCAGACTCCGATCAAATTATATCTGCCTTTTTAACCCCAATTTAAGGAGTTACATTTTAAAAAAAATCCAAATCTTTCCCTTTTCACTCATTTACATTCAGGGTCATAGTGTACATGGAGCCTGCCCCGAGTAGGAAATAGACAACCCCCTCCTGATGAAATGCCAGTCTATCACAGGGCCAACAGACTGACAGGACCCCACAGGACCTTCTTGCTGTTAGATGACAGTACCAACCACTGAGCCAATGTGCCACCCACAACTTAAATCATCTAATTTAAATTCTGTTCTCTGACAGCACAAGCCTCAAACTCTGCATTAGCTACTGTGGAGACCGGGTAATGGGAAGACCAATTAAACAAAGCCAGTATTTTACAAAATATGTGTTTGTGTGACTTTACAGAGCCACACAAATGTTATAGATTATAGAGTTTTAAAAGCATTTTTAATACGCAGTGTATCTTCCTGCTTTGGCATGCTGGTGCCAGCTAATGGAACGCTTTTTGTCAACAAACCTCTTAACATTATAGACCATCACATCAATTTTTATTCACTTTTGTGACTTTATTTCAGTTGCTGTAGAGCAGCCAATGATCACGGTTGCCTCTGCAGTTTGTATGATTTGTCACCAGCACAGTTAAAAAGACAAGAGAGTGCCAAACATTACTTTCATTTATTTATTATATATCATATTTATTTTCTTCTTAAGACAGTCGAAAAAGTATGTTCTGGCGACTCAAACATGACACACTTGACTTGTTTGTGTGCACGCAACAGAGAAGACCTTTTAACTCAGATATTATAATGTGCTCATACACCATGGAACAGATGAAAGTTGTGAGATTGTCATGTCGGTAAACAAACACAGTGCCACTACATTCGGGTCATTACTCTGTGACATTTAGAGGTGGAATATATGAAACAGCACTGAATTGGTCAATAAACGGGGAAAAAAAATCAGGCACTCCCGTGACATTTGATGGAGATCAGCTATGAAATACTGGGGGTTAAAACGTAAATATTATTTATGGCAAAATATAGCCGTTGATTTGACAAGCACATAGTGAACTTTGCACATCCTTAATGTTAAAGTACAAAGTGAAAAATCCATTGTAGCAGTCGCTGTTATACACCCACTGTGACAACATGTTTGATGATGTCAGTGTTTGATGGAACGTGTTAATGAAAAAGTTAATGAGATGTAATGACTCCTCAGCTCCTGTCTGTGAAAGTAAATATGGAAGCTTCAGTTTAGTAACACAGCATATTGTAGAGCAAATAAAAAGCTGACACTAATCAGCTTTCTTTTTTTTCCAGGTACTGTAATCACATTATACTTTGTGTGTTCCAACAATCATATTTACAAATTGATGCAGAGGCATGATTTACAGTTTAAATTGCAGTGGAAATTATTATTTTAGTGAGAGATGAAAACCATTACTTATTTTCCAACATAATTCCCCAAGATTTCTCTCTGTCATCAGTTGTCATTATTTTAATCAAAAGAAGTATGGTAATGAACAATCTCACTTTTTTTCCCTTTTTTTTTTTTTTAAATTTTAGAGAAACTCTATGATAAGTGAGTACTGCTTTACTGCTGTTGTATGACACAGTGCATTCTGAGTGTCTGTTAACTTTTAAAGGTTGCTCATCCATAGTTGCTATTGCTGCTTTTGGTAACTCAGGGGCTACCTGCCTTTATCCCAAACATACTGTTGGTTAAAAAAGAAATATATGTGTATATGAAATAAACATTATCATTATTCCTTTCCTTTAGGGTCTCGTCTTCGCCAGGAAGACTTCCCTCCCCGCATTGTGGAACACCCTTCTGACCTCATTGTGTCCAAAGGGGAGCCAGCCACTCTCAACTGTAAGGCAGAGGGCCGTCCGCCGCCTACGGTGGAATGGTACAAAGACGGGGAGCGTGTTGAGACGGACAGGGAAAATCCCCGTTCCCACCGTATGCTGCTTCCCAGTGGGTCCCTCTTCTTCCTGCGTATCGTCCACGGACGACGGAGCAAGCCAGACGATGGCAGCTACGTGTGTGTGGCCCGAAACTACCTGGGCCAGGCGATCAGTCACAATGCTTCTCTGGAAGTAGCGAGTAAGTTCCTTTTAATTTGTTTGTGTGTTTTTTTGTTGAGTCTTTTTGGTTGTTGGTGTCTTCATGTTGGCAATGCCATTAAAGAAAAAAGATGTAAAACACCAGGAGGGTTTTATCTATCAGACACTGCATCTTACAAACAGGATCAGTGGAAGCAGTCAAACAACACCAAAGTACGTCTCATATCTGTAAGTGTTTGATCAAGAATTCAAAAGTTCCATCTAATACCCAGGTCCATTACCCACACGACCAGATTTTAATCACCTAAGCTTTTATAAACATTTTAATTAAATTTTCCAAAGATGGTGATAGCAGCAAATTTAATATCTACTTTAAAAAAAGCAAGTAGCTTCTTCTCATTTGCTCACTATTTCCTCCATATAACCTTACAATAATCTACATGATTAAAGTTATTCATTTATTTGTACTAAAATGAGTTTTTATTTAAGTTTTTGGGTTTTTTTTTATTACCTTCCAACACCTTCCAACCACTTTCATGTATCTGATTATACATGAAAAGCATCATGCAGTTCCAATCCTTTTTATTTTGTAACTTTCATTCCTAACTAGCTTGTGGTTGAGAGACCATAAAGGAAATTCAGACAGGTGTCAGCTGTGTGTTCCCAACAGGTGACAACCTCAACTTGCTGAATCATGGCCCTGGAAACAGCAAGCAGTGGAGCAAGCAGGGAGTTGCCAGTTAAACAGCACCTTTACTGCACAATGTCACAGGCAGGAATCCATCTGCTTGAATGCAACCAATCATATGTGTGTGTTTATGTGTTATCTTGACTGTTGGAATGGACTATTTGAAGGAGAAGAGGCCAAAGAGCAAAAGGTCAGGACTTTTGCGAGCGTCAGAACAGGGTATGTGCACACGGACTAACAGTCTTTTAGGCAGTTTTTGTAAGAAATACCAGGATTAGTGTGAATGAAATGAGAGTAAATAATGCCCTGAAAGTGCTGGTGACAAGGGTTAATAACCACAACCGTGCCCTCACACACTTCAGAGCTCCCCATCTTTTACTGTCAATCCCCAGTTCTGCTCAGCTGCGTCAGCTTTGCCGTGCGCTACCCAGGCTCGATCTCCTGGGCAGACATCAAGGTTTTCGAATTATAATACCCCTCCAGTATCTGGTTCACCTTTTGAATTATAATGAAAGAGTTGGTCAAATGCTATCATGGTAATGCTAGATCAGCGCTCCTACCTTGAGAAGCTGAGCCCTCCAGGGAGAGAGTTTATTACTTGTAGTTCACTAAATTTACTGCCAGGTTTTAAGGTCGAGGGAGAACACAGAGAGGACTTGTTGAAGCTGCCTGGATGAATTATGTCTCCCTGCTTTATCCTTCAGAGGTCGCACGGATTCATGGGTCACCCTGGGGCTGGATGGTAAAACAAAATGCCCTCTGGCAAATGCTGCTGAGTTAAGGTGTTTAGAAGAGAGAGGTGAGGAACTGGGGAGTGTTAAAAAGGGGCCTGACCTTACTCTGTCAAAAGTGTGTGAAGTAATTTGTTTAGCCTCTTTAGGGTAATAGTAACAGTTTAGTGTTGCTTTGTTTGAAGGAGATGCTTTCAAAAAGGTGGCAGTTGATGTGTTACAGTTA
Organism: Etia nguti; assembly: GCA_015106755.1. Lineage (NCBI taxonomy): Eukaryota > Metazoa > Chordata > Actinopteri > Cichliformes > Cichlidae > Etia > Etia nguti. The sequence continues at coordinate 7,463 of VUQG01024003.1, read as the reverse complement.
CTCTTTAAAATTCAGCTGTTTCTAAAAAGTTACGGTGCTCTGGGAGATGCAGTTAAAAATGAATTACAGTGATTGGCAAATTATTTCAATGCTACATTTAATTAAAATACTACATGCACAGTTTCAACATCAAACGTCTGAATTTGAAGCCAGCAACACTGTGTAAGCACTCAGCAACTACGACGGTCACTTGTCGTTGTTTGTAAGAAAATTGTTTTTGAAGTCTTGCTTGATAAAGGCTTTTAGCTGCTCAGCCACTGAGGGCATCCTTTGTAAGTTTTCTTTGGGTGGCAGGTCAGATGACAGGCGCTTTTACTGCCTGGATGCTGTAATATGTGCAGGAAGGTCTTCCATTAAAAAAAAAGACAATGGGGTTCATTCGCTAGTATGTGCAGAAATGTTCTCACTCTGCTAACAGAATAAGTGCACACACAAAATTATAGTTAGATACAGTAAACGTTCACACCACTGTGCATTGTATTTACTATCTGCAGTCTGTCTAGTGCTGGTTAAAGTGAAAAGATTTGATATAATAAAAGAAAACCTATTGAGAATAAACACATTAGATGGAGGAATGAAGCAGGTGGTGAAGTGCATCGGTACAGCATGGATTCATGCATATACACAGTAGGGGAATGAGATTGCAACACGTTTATTTAAGCATTTACAGGTAGCCATATATATGTCCATTACCTGGGAGGATACAATGGCACTCACATGATGGCATGCACTTTACATCAGAAATTAACTCAGGTCAAAAGAAGCTTTTCTTTTTGAACATATGACAATAGTCATTTGTTATAACATATAATATAATATTCTTTTTTACTAATGTCCCCCAAAAGCATTAAAGAGGTCACAGTCAATTAAGATGACTGTCATTAATATGCTGCCACTTTATATAATATATGTTTTTTGAACATGTTTTTGTACTGTGATTGGAGATTGCTGGAGTACACTGACGAGAATCCCACAGAGAGAATTAGCTTTTTTCATCTCTTATTGACAGAGAAAATGTGAGCGCTACAGTGGGAAATAATAACTTACTAAAACCTCAACTCAATTCCAAGTGAATTTACTGTATTAAAACCATTTCTGCTGCTGTTACAATTTAACTAACATCGGGGAAAGATGATGAAAAGCTTTGAGACGGCTGACAAAAGGCTGTTGGAGGCAGACAGATGTAAAGTGATGGGAGCAGGAAAGGAGTGACAGAGACAGACTGGAACAGAAGACACGGAGGAAGAAGTATCTGTCCTTCAAGGCACAGAAGTGGAACTTGTTTGCAGAAAATTGAGGTGAAGTTGTAGAGACAGTGACAGATGTACTATGTGCTGGTGCCTGAAGCATGACCACAGGGTTGAAATACTTTGTAAGCATGCACAACATGCGCACATGCATGTGCACAGGCATACACACTCACGTGCACGCACTGTGTAGCGGAATCCTCTCTGAAAGTGAAAGAGATGAAATTTTAAAAAAGGAAAAAAAATCTAACTTAGTTCCTATCCAATAAATGTCACTGAAGACACTCAGCATATTTTTTCCTGCCCACAGGGACCCTAGAGGACCCTGGGAAATGAACATATGTCCTGTTGACCTCAGCCACTTGATTCAATCATGGAGAGCTTTATTGAGGTGAAGGAAAAGTCACAGCTTGTGTACTCCAAAGGTTATTGGGTAGTATAACAGTTTTAGGTTCAGTAAGAGAGAGAAATAAATGTTATTCTTAATGAAATTGGACATTGTCATTTGCTAGAGGAAAGTGAGGCTCATTGCAGGGCTGAAGGTTAAGCAACAACACTGCAGTGATGAAGTAATGAGCCACAGGGAAAGACATCCATACAGAACCGCGACTCGTCATGCAATTAGAGCGTCCCACAAGATTTCTCTGTTTGTATATACAATTCATTGGTATATGAACTAATGCATTATTCATACTATTAACAGATGTGCTCTACGGTACTATGTGTCCCCCACTCACCAGCAGATGTTGCAACCCTGTTATTTAGACTTCATGAGTCTATATTGAAGGATACCACTTGTCATAACTTGACAGTTTACAGGAAGCTTACGAGCTGAAATTAGGGAGCATTTCATAACCCTTTTTTTCAGTATGCTGTAACTCAAGAAACTATTTTGGATCTATTATTGTTAATATTTTATGTTGTTCTTTTATATTAATATATCAATTAACACCTACTCATAGGACAAACTCTCTTTTTTAATGTACAGCAATTCTTTAAGGCTGCACTGTGCTCTCTTATTGTTAGAAAGACAGACTATGGAAAACTGTAGTAAATATGTAATAAGTATGCTTAATATCACTAATATAATATTACAATGTAATACTGGATGTCAAAATCTGCTTTAATACTCAATATAAATGGGACCCAAATGGTGGTATTAGCTAGGTTTAGTCTACTGTGACAGTTATACCAAAGAAGCTGAAACTGAGTAGAATATCCTTTTGGTCTCGGCCATTGATAATTATTATAGTGTGACATAAATTACCGATGAATGGAAAGGTTGCAACACTGGTGGGCCACACAAAATATTACTGAGCCACTCTTGGCTTGTGGCAACACTCTAGAGAGCTGTAGTTGTAGCTGGGAAGTCAGTGGAAGCCATATGAAGTATTAATTACACAAATGCGTTAAATTGATAGACATGTCCACTGTATTATTCTCTTTGAAGTGGACAATGAGATATGCTTACCTCCGTCACCCTGTCAGATTGGCAGCTTGTGATGGGACCCTGTCTTCTCTCTGTCCACAGCTCTGTGGTTGAAATCTTATGCTAAAACTGAGCAGGTTCAGGAGATACACAAGGCAGCAAAGACAGAGAGCTGGCTTCTTAGAGTGCTTGTCCCTCTCTGACTGCCCCTATCCCTTAAATGATGTCTCTTTACTTCAAATGGCTGTCACTGCCGCTGACAACATCCTGTCTCCAGTCACTCTGGATAAATGGAGTAAGAGACTCTAAGTGGCAGTAGAGTGGTATATCACAAGAATGTTGTCATTTTCGCTCCATATGGACGAGAAGCGATGTTGTTTTATAGACAACCACCAACACATTGCGAATGGTCTTCAATTCACAGCCACAGAGCCACATATCAGTATTTATTTCTAATTGCCTGTGACAGTCTGTGGAAGCTGTGCTATCCTCTTGTTCCTGATCCTGTGTTCCGCTCCCTTATTCCCTCCCTGTTGGCCTATGGTTAGATCAGTCAGTGAATAAGTATCACACTCCAGGGACAGCTGGTTTGTGTTTACAGTCTGGAGACTGGGGGCGAGTGCTCTTCAAGTATTGTCTAAACAGTTTTAGTTGCTGTATTCCCCTCAGCTGAGCCTTTCCAAGAGCCAAGTTTGTACCAGACTGTCAGGACGAAGGGAAAGACTTTGTTTGGCTTGAAACGGCTTGGTGAAAGGAGAAGGGAAGTGAAGTACTCAAGAGCCTCTGACAAAGACCATATGGCTCCTGGGTGTGTGGCCATATAATCATAACGCAAAAGCTAGCCCTTAGTCTGTGTCTGTGTGTATATTTTATGAGAACTGGGCTGTATATGTATGCATGCTAACCGAAACAACAGTTGGAGCGTCATGATAGAGGAAAAGACTGACCTTCACATTTTTACACTCTGGGTGATTACTGAATGACAACATTAATTGCAACCATCTTGCTTTCCATATAGTTTCTCTAAACAAAAGGATATTGTGTGTGTGTGTTTGTGTGTGTCTCTGTGTATGTGTGTGTGTGTCTGTGTGTAAACCAGCAGTAAGAAAAAAGAAAACAACAAAACTGATGAATCTACTTTTATATATGATCACACTTATATCATTTAGGTTCACCGTAGGAATCCAGTTTTACATAGCATATTTTGTATTGTAGTTATAAGGTTATGATTTTTGAAAATGACGACATTTTGTGTAGAGTTTGCTTCTGTGTGCCCATATATGAGTGGCATAAAATATATATTAGGGTATCTCTCCCTTGTTTGCCTTGCATCTCTTCATTTCTTCTCCGCCCATTAAATCATGCTAGGCGGCATTTTGCATTTAATTAATGCATTCTGCTCTAATTGTTGCCTGTTAGATACTGTTTGGCTTGTCCCATTTCCCCTGACAATAAATCCTCCCCTCGCCTTTCACACTCTAAACAAAGAACTTTCTTGGTGGTTGGATTTTGTTGCATCCTTGGCGCAGTAATACAGCTTGATTTTATCTATTTCCAATAAAACCCTACGCTCGCTGTGTCAGGTTGCTCTGATGTCATATGCCTTTTATGCTCACCCCTTTGCTGATTTGTAACTTTGCACAAGGAGCAATAAGCAGCACTAACATGCTTAACTGTAACAATGCATCTAATAACTGAAATCAATGAACAACAAAAACCCCATCATCAAGTAAAAACTTTTGACAAACCATTTACGGACATAAATTATGATACGTCTGCTGTGCCATTTTGGTTGTGAAACTGTCAGT
>VUQG01024001.1:33141-85499 GCA_015106755.1 Etia nguti | reverse complement strand
TTGCAGAAACACCTTTCCACACTCCTCTTTGTAAATAAGGAGCGTGAGAATATAGAATTGTAAAAAATGACAGTTTTCTTTGAAACCTGGTGTCTAGATACTTTCTTTGGATCGCATTACAGTAACACTGTGAGAATCTTGGAATTATTTTTGACCAGGAAACGTCCTTAAATATGAAACAAATACATAGGACTGCACAATATCTCTAAAGTTAGAAACATCCTGTCTAAGAGTGATGCTGAAAAACTAGCTCAAGGCTTGACTACTATAATTCATCATTATCAGATGATTCTAAAATCTCCCTAAAAAAAAGCCTTAATTTGATCCAACTAAAACTGAATTGAACTGAAGTGAATTAGACAGGGCAGTGGAATCTGGAATGGCGCTTGGTCGCAAGCACAGTTATTCCTTCTGTGTCCATGTGCTGTGTTGCCGGTGGTTGCTAGGGTTCGGGGGAAGCAGAAAAGTGATGCGATGTGGTGCAACACTTGTGTCTTTGCAGCAATATCTGCTGTAATGATATTTAGAATCGCTAAAGGGGCAAAAGTGATCTATTGTAGGTTTCAAAAGCATGTTTACAAGATGTTACAAAAATCTGTTTTACCCTAGAATATTCTTCATAGTTCATATTCATATATTCATATTTAAAGTTTTCCCATTGCAAAACAATGGCTGTACAATGGATGGCTATTTTTATAACATAGACATTTGGATACTGGTGAAACTTAAAGGCAGGGCCACTTTGATTTATACATTTCTAGGATTTAATTGGTTTGTTGATAATGAACAGTTTATGGATGCAGTTTGCTAATCAAGCGTGTCATCCAAATGTAGTCACTCTTAGCTCCAAAATACATCAAATGAAACTCCAGAAACCAGTGGCTACATCCATCTGTTGTAACACAGCCACACAGTCCACTGTGCCCGGTAAGCTTTTGTACACACACGACGGCTCCATACAGACTATTCACTTCCTGATTTTGGATCTACATCTACACAGATTTCTTTTGAGTGGTTGAAACGTCACATAGCTTGAAATATTGCTGCCCAGTCATCTCCACAGTAAAGTAATTGAATATAAACACATCCTTCACATCTTGAAAAGATATTTTAGCCAAAAACAGATAGGCCTCCTCTGCCTGAGGTGCATGCTGCTGCTAGTCATAAACCTCCAAAACGTTCAAGTCGATGCCTTGTATTTATCTAAGGAAATGGACTTACATCTATCTCTTCTGTCCTCACTTATGCATGCATTCAGTTTCCCTTCTCAGCAAGCGGCAAATGCCCTATTTCACTCTGCAGTGTAATGACGACACATATCTTGTGTGGAATGAAGAATTTAAACTGCATTATTTTATTGTGTCTCTGTGTGTATTCCAGAAATGTGTAACATTTCTTTGAATTCACCCTCTGGTGAGTTCTCAGCATGGCACCCTCGCTTTTATTCTTTTTGCCCCTTTTATCCGCTTTGTACAACACTATACAACACACACAACTGCCCACAGAGGGAACCAACAACAAAGGGGAAAAAAATAATGTTCCCTTTTTTCCAGCTGTTTGCTCAAAGCACGATAAGCCTAATTCCAGAAAACGTGTTAATGCAAATTGTTTTCCGTCGGGCGTACCTCAATTTCTCCTTCGAACTCGGATGAATCCAGTAGGGTCACTTTAAAGGGGGCCGTTTTAAGCCGTTTGGAGCCTTTCTGGGGAGATTTGAGGTTCTTGTTGGGAGAGGTCTTTTCAGACATGTCATCGGTTTCTCTGTGTCCATCCATGTGCTTGTTCTGGTCCTTTACACGTAAATATAAAAAAATATACAGAAAATGAAATGACAGTTTTAGATTGAAAAGTCTTTCTCAAGAACTGAACAGATACTTGAATCTGTTAAAATGTTTTCACACCTTAAAATGTGAAATATTAGACTCCAATAATAAGTCCAATAATGACACATACAGTATAATATATATCTGTTGTAAAGGGGCCTGAGTTTCAGTCATTAAAGTAATTGCTAAACAAGACAAAAGAGGAATCAGAAATGAAATACAACCACTCTGCTCTAAAAGAAATAAAGTTATGGCAACATGAAAAAACCCTGAGCTGAAATATGACAAAATAAGTGGATTCACGTTATATGAAAGCTCTGTCCTGAGAAGACAGCGTGGACGAACAAACTCTTTTTTTAAGTGTGAGAGTTATATTTTGAAGCTTAAATTAGCTTTAAAATCTGTGTGAGTTTTGAGCTTTAGTGCCATTTTTGTCAGAAACTGTCAGAAAACACAAATATATTCAATAAAACAAGAAAAACAAAAAATCCACAAACACAGATCATTTTTACAGACGCATAAACATAAAACAGCTTAGTTATATTTAGATACATTTTAACATCAGTAGTCAGACCTGCATTATGCAGTGGTGGCTATAAAAAGGCCTATGAGTTGGTGACAATTTCACACCACACCTACTAAATAGCAGGTGTAACTGCTGCTAGCTAACAAAACCAACAGCCAAAACTTTTCTTCCTCTTTCTTACACTTATAAGTAGTATATGGCTTGACACTTCAATGTCTAGTAATGATGTTCACTGGAAAGATTTTAAATCTTGTATACCTCAAATTGCAATATGTCATGTTATGAACATCAATAGCATTTGGCTGGAGGAGGTGGCGGTTCCCGGGAAAATGATTACTCCAGTTACACAGGCCTACAGACTTTCAGTCACCAATGGCAACCATATGGCACTCACTTTGCTCACTAGCACATTGCAACAGTCATAGTTTGAATAGAAATGACGGTACTTTTTAAAGATGTACTACTGCTATGCTAGTAATCAGCGAGTATTTGCATTTAAACACAGAAATCAGCTAGCAAGCAAAACAATCACACTGAGATTTTTGCTGCTTCACGTTCTTTACAACCAGTTTCACGCAGCAAAAGCCAGCTACCTCCAGGAACCACTTTCAACCAGTGGAGGAACACACATTTTCCCCAAGCAACTGGTGATTGTATGCCATCCAGTATGTGTATGACATTACGAGATACTAGAACAGTCTGGCACAGATTAGTCAAATAGATTAGATAATGGGGTAGACATAGACAGTTTAATGAAGAATAAAGACTTTGGTTGTGCAGACAACAATTATTTTTTAGTTTAGCTTTTACATAGAACAGTTCCTAACTCACTATATAAAAGCTTTTATATCATGTTTTTCCCAAATGGCGGTGTGTTTTTACTGTTTCCAACAACTAGATATCTGTAGCATAAACAGTAGTCTAGTAGCACTATGAGATCCATGCTGACCTGTTTCGCTATTTTACTGTCAGAGGCTGAGTCCTGCATGTCTGCTGCTTCCCCCTGCTGTCCAGGAGGACTCCTTGTTTGCTTTCTTCACCTCTGACTCGAGGCCTTCCTCTGTCACTTCAGCAAAGTAACACCAACCTGAGAAGAGACAGGAGCATTGCAAATATATAAAATCAAGTTTATAATTAAAAATAACTGCGTGTAGGGCTACAATGCTATATCGACATCATTAATCCTTCCCCTGCTAGAAAAAGAAAAAGAAAAAATTTTAGAAAGTGAAACATTCTAAACACAAATGCATGTATTCCCAAACCATGATGGCATAAAAAACCACTTGCAAAGACATAATTCATGCTGCCGTCAAGGGCATTTACTTTAATTATAAAATCCCTCACTGAGCCAGATAGTGATCATCTATTTAAGCGAGGCAAGTTCCGACACTCAGGTGACGGATACCACAAAAAAAGTAAATGAGGTTATGAGTGCTATAGTCAGTATTTGCTTCAAATACCAGCTGTTAAAGAGAAAAAAAGGCAACAGTAGGCGATTACTTATCCATCAGCAGCTACTCCTGTAATTCTTCAGTCTCTGTGATTTGAGTGCATATGTGCGCAGATGTTATTAAACCCAATAGTCCATTGTTCATCAAAAAAAGAAAATATTCTACCTAAATAAATCAGTGACCTACAAATGCAAACAGAGCAGCAGACACTTTGTTTCAGTTATGTAGGTTTATTACGTATTATCAGCGATTGGAGTCAAGTGTTAATTTTCCTGGAAATTTGTTGGAGCTTGCTGTCTTTAGTTGCAGGGTATAGGTGTGGGTGGATAGAACAATAACCGCAACTGCAGTGACAGAACAGAGCAGCCAGTTATGTCGGTTTGCAGAGGTGTGTACTGTTAGCACGTCTAAACAGAGGCCCAGAAGATAAACACTTAAGACACTTAAGACACTCTCACAGACACCTCTGCACTAGTTAGAAGTACCACAGTGTAGAAATGTTGCAGCAGATGCATTGTTGAATTACCATTCTATCAAGCTAATGCAACAAGTAAAGGTTCAGATTATTTATTTGGTTAAGGAATAAGAGCAGTAAGCACAATACTACACCCCAAACTGCATCCATCGCAAAACTGGTAGGTTAGCATTTGCATGGATGCATATTTTTGTGTCAGTTTTATCTGGTGACTAAATAAGTTTTTCTTTTAAAGTAAAAATCTGAATATTTCCTTCTAAAATGTAGTGGAGTAAAGAAATAAAAATGAAACAAAATGAAAATACAACTACATAAAAACTGTAGTCTTATATATCTTATCTTAGATTAGTTTAGCCTGTTTTAGCTTATCGTAGATTAGCTTAGCTTGTCTTAGCGCGTATTAGCTTAGCTTGTCTTAGCTCAGATTAGCTTAGCTTGTCTTAGATTAGCTTAGGATTTCTTAGTTTATCTTAGGTGTACATTAGTGGAGAAGTCTGCGTTAAAGGCTCACTTCCATAGCTCACTAAACAACACACAATACTCGCGAGTTAAATTTATACAAAAACAAAAGTAGGTGAAAATTCAGGCTGGAGTTTTCCAGGGTTTATGCAGCATTACGCCTTGCTTTAGCAACATTTTTGAGTCTGGAGTGTTGATTAGCGAGCTTTAGCCCATTTCTCTCTTTTTCTAGGCTTTGTGCTCGGTTCAGGAAAAAGTTTTCCAGGCTGATATGAAAGAGGCTTTCCCCTAAAATGCCTGCGTGTTCAGGTTACTGTGTAACAGTCACAATATGTGCAGTAAATAGCCAGTGTTATATATGGTATGGAGCTAACATGCATCAACAAAACAGGCTGTCTCGTATAAAATGACTAATGGAGAGGAAACGTCAAGGACTTCTGTTTGCAATATTTTGCACAGCCTTCAGTTTTTTTCCATCCCCTGGCACCATATTACTTTTTTTTTTTTCAGTTTTAAGCAAGGAAGCTTTTTGTGACTCAGATTTTGTTTGTAGTACTTAGAAACACCATCACAGGAGAAGTATTTTGTTCACATTGTAGATTTTCTGTGTAATAATTTATGTTCTCTTCTGAGAAGTCTTGTTTCACCGCTGACGCTTCATGTTTAATGTCTTGGAAGCCCACATGGGTTAGATACATTTATGTGCGAGATGCAAAAATAAAAATTACACTGTGTGCACTGCCTAGTCATCTGTTAAAAGGGAACAGGCAGCTCTGCCTGCCAACAATGGATTTCTCACTGTATGATTGCTGAACATTAGCGGAGAGCAGCGATTTAAGTATGAGGCTTCTGAAGCCGGAACATTTGAGTGCGAATGGCCCAGATACACAGTAGTTAAAACTTCCTGCTCCTGCTTTTATTTTTGCCATTTACTGATGTGAACAATGAAGAAGCTGCTCATTATTTTTTCAGTCTAGGGGTGGATTAAAAAAAGAAAAAAACCCACTTTGAATAGATTTTTCACCAGATGACCCAGCAACACGTTCTTCCTACACCTTTAATCAAAAGAAGGCAGTGTACATAATGTGTAAGCATAACAGGAAAAATGCTTGTGTATTACAGAAGTCCCCTGAAGGCCTGTGCTGTATATAATCCATACTGTATATGACCCTGGAGGTGTCTATGCCCCACAAGCAGCAAATCACATCAGAATAATGCACCTGAGGATTGTAGGCAATCACAGCCAACATGGGCAGCACAACCGGTTCACACTGGTTCAGAGGAAAACACAGGACCCTCCCGACTCCAAACCACAGAAGGTCTTGACATACACGCACGTGTTTAAAGGAGTGTGAACCCCTCCTCTCACTCCTCCTCCTCCTCCTCGTCTGCAGCTCTATCACAACTGCCCCATTACTTACAATCACTGCAAATTGACAGAAATGAATTCTCCTCCTTGGGGACAAAAGTGAAGCGTGGACTGGTATGTCCGCTCAGGGCCTCATTTCCTCCTCGCTGTCTGATCCAGCTGAGTACTGAGCTATGAGGTGCCAAATCAATTTTCTGTCACTGGCTGGATCGCGGGTATGACTGCCAAGTAAACTTCCCCGAGTGAAGAGGTAAAACTCAGGTATCGCGTTCTGACGGAGGAGGAAGCACAACACCGGCATCCTCCCCCAGTGCCTTTCTGTGTCCCGGTCCAATTCAGTCAAGCCGAAAATAACGAGCCTCTCCCCTGCGCGCTTTACAGGTGCGCGCTTTCTCATTCTGTCCAAGAGAAACAGAAGCTGACGTGCCCTCCCCCACCCACCACCACCACCATCACCACCATCACCGTTTAAGATCCATCTGGGCTACATGACACGCTGCATTCATCTACAGCCGTTTCTGTGAATATATCTGTCTCAGTTGTGCTGTGTTCACAGCAACAAATTACCTGAGAGCAGCTCCGGTCTAACAGTGTCTGTTCACGGCTGTGGACGTTTTTCACTCTCACTTCGAACACGTTAGCAAGCCCACAGCCAAGCGTGACACATTTTATAACCATACTCAGATCGATGGCTACTGTTGCTTTTGAAGGGATATCTTCGATTCACTCCAGCCGATAATGAAAAAGCCTGTCGAGGACGCGCGTTCAAGCGGGTAACACGTAAGAGAGAATACAAATCGCACGATCCGGAGTGGGCTCGCCGCTCAATGGGGTCTCTTATTGAGACATCTCTTGAAATCAGATTAATTACCAAATTAACGCAGATTGATGTCACAGAGCGAGGCAGTCAAGCTCGCATTAATTTCCTGCAACAGACTATTACCCACAATGGCCTCGATCACCACTCTCACCGAGACCTCTGCGGAGGAGAAGAAAGAATCAGAGAGTGCGGAATGTGCTGCATGCTTCCTTTGTTGTACACTGGGTGCAGTTTACTGACAAGGTCTGCCTTTGATATCTGCCATCAGTAATAATAATTCATTACAGGGAGCGGCGTATTGTTTCCTCAGAGGGTTATGACACGCTACTTTTCCCTAACAAGTGCAGCCTTTCCCTCGTGTTTCTTCTGCCTCTTTCTCTTCCCTCTCATCAGAGCTGAGCTTTCATCTAAGCTAGCCAAGTGGAGGGAAAACGAGGGAGGGAGCACGCACGTCTGTGGAAGACTACTGGCTCGGCTCCGAGATGCAGTTGCCATGGTAACGGCATAGAGCGGCTCTTTTTTTTTTTTTTTCTTTCTTTCACGCCCGCTCTCCTCTTTTTTTCTCCAAAGAGGAGTGACAGAGAAACAGAAAGACCGAGCGAACGAGGAGGGAAAGATGAGAGGCCAAAAGATGAGGCGGCTAGGAAGACGGGCGGGTGGGGGTGTGGGGTTGGGATCGAGGATAAACGGAAAAGATAAGAAATTACACGAGGCAGGAAATAAGCTGACGTGGCACCGCAACTCAAAGGAAATGTCAAGCAGCCTTCCCTCTGATTTTGCGTCGGACGAGCTGCGCACAGGGACTGACATCCAGGCTGCAGGCCACCTCTTGCTAACCTCCTTCTACTACGTGCTGAGCAATGAGAACCCTGTGCTCACCACTCTTTGGTAATCCTATTGTACAATCCACCGCTCTGGATTGTACAATAGGTGATCTTAATCTCATTTACCATTAGCAATGCTTCAGAGTAATCAAAGAGCACCGGAGAGTTAAACAAAGTGAACAGAATAGCGACTGCGAAAGGGCTATATGCTAGATGCAGGATAAATGCAGCCAGAGTGAAAGAGTCCAAAGAGTACTACTGTTTGATGATGAAGCAACAGTGGTTATATGTGATATATAATGTAGATAAAAGAGATATCTTGGGTTCCTGGTACACAGCGCCTTCGCTCAGCCCCGCTTCAGGGCTAATGTTCAAGTACAGTAAAAACAAGTGGAAGAAGTGACTGAAAAATTCCAGCAGCAACAGTTCTCTGAATATTCTGCATATCAAAGTTATGTGACTCATATTCATATTCACAATGGACATTTTGACCTCGGCAACATTGCAGAGTGGGATTGTTTGCAGTAGCAATGCACACACCATACACAAGGCATTTAAGTGTGAGTGTTAGAATACAATATGTTGCCAGTGATAATGGCGTGGGTCAGTATAAAGCAATTTCTGTGATGTTATACACATTGGAAACAGTCATCTACAATACAGCACAATATCCGTGCACCTGAAGATGAAAAAAATATCAATAAGAGGGCTGCAGAGCATGAATTATATATTTATTCCCCACACCGTGCTGTCAGTGTCTGTGTACCATCATAACTGTTTTACGTTAACGCTGTTTCAATTCACTTATTCAGCTCTCTGATTTGATTTTTACTTGTGAGTTCATTCATTTCTATTTTCATTTATGAAGTAGCAACTCTAAGTGCAATTAGACGGGAGAGTTGTTTAGAGGCGATGCAGGTTTTCATGAAAATATCAAAATTTGCAGCTAATGTGTTGATAAATTTATACAAATGGAGATCAAAGTCTCTCTCAATCATCTTCCCATAAAATTAACATGACGTGTGGGGTGGCCGAGGTAAAAGCCACAAAGACAAAAGTCAACGAGCCAGCCAGAATGCGCAAGACGAATTTTTCATGCCTAAACTTAAGTTAGAGTTACGCTGCATTCACTCATTATACTGAATTCTGTCTTTTGTTTAGTCGTTCATTTATTTCATATTAGTCCAAGTGGAAAAACAAAGGTAACACACAGGTGAAACTAAAAACTGCAGTTCCTGGTGTGACCACTTGAGGCCGGCTCCAAAAAGCAAGTTAGACAAGAGTCATTGGCCAGACCTCACATACTCCAATGCAGAAATGCCCAGTGTCCACTGAAACTGACATGTTCATGACCTGTAATCATGTCAGTGTCCCTATTGGTCATGACAACAATTCAGTGAGTAGCCTTCATAGCAGATGGCTGCCTGACCTTGAGCCTGGCTCTTCCAGTATGTAACTCACTCATTTGGATTTTGGTAACTGACAGATGTGGTGAGACAGGCAGTTGCTCATAATTGTCTGCAAGGCCACACCTCAGCTAATACAAATGTGAACTGTTCGACATCGTTACGGTACTGAAGGAAAAGTCAAGAGACCAAAACTGAAAATTTAAGCTGTAAAATCCTGCATCTTTCCCTTAGTATGAAACTTTGTAATACTGGCCCAGCGTTAAACTTTTTTTGCAGAGTTGAAAGATAAAATGTGGTCCGTGCATTTTCTATCCTCACTCTAAGGTCACTGGGCATCTGCTACTGTGCTGGGCAATAGGCTACCTCATCAAGTTGTCAGCAACTCTGGCTCTTCCTCCCACAAAGCAGCAGTGCTGCTGCTGGCATGTCTCGGCCCCACTGATCTGAAGCGCACAGCTACGTGTCAGAGGCAGTTCATAAAGTCGATCCGACCGAGAACGAAGAGAGGCTCAAGGACGCTGCCCTCACTCGCTCTAATGATATTCTCTTCCTAAACAGCGATGTCGTCCGGGCACCTCTTGTAGCTGGAGTGCCCTCTCATTACTCTGTGAAGTAATCATGGGTAATCATCAACCAAAGTACAATAACAGACGAGGCTTCACCAGACAGACAGCACAACAACAACAATAACAAAAAACAGCAGCATGAAGCTCCACATTCCTACAGTGTGTCTGGAATCACCACAGAGGAAGAGACGCTGTGTTTTCCTTAGTGCAGCCTTAGCAGGAGTGTCGCTCTCCAGACTAAATATGTGAATCAAGATACGAGCTCACCAAGAGATAAATATCAGCACACAAAGTTGCAGATAGAGAGCAGAGTTACGGGGAGGGCCAGAAGTTGGGGTTAGTATAAATTGCTGCAGAGACATCCTTCTGTCACAGCGTATTTAATGGGAGCTGACCTTTCTGATCCTGGGCCTGGAGACTACTGGAGCATGCACGAGGACCTTACCTCTGATGGATCGGTCTCTGTGGGTGCCCAGAAGATGCTCACAGCGGGGGCTGTGCACTTCTTCCCTCGTTCCCCACACTCACAGCTGATACCGTGATAAACAAGCAAACGCAATGCAACTAAAGCGAAACCTAGCAGGCTGAGAGCATGCTAATGAGAGTTTAAAACAGGGAAATGAGGACATGGGCGTGGGAACATGGGCGGTCGAAGAGGCATCATCATGAACCTCGAGGGCAGGGAGACACATGGTGGCAAGATGAAGCTTGTCGTCTCGTCGGTGCGCTGTCAAAGCTGTGCAAAATTCTAACTCACTGATCGGTGCTTCTTAAAGGGCAGAGGCCTTTAATGCTGCGTCTTTTTTAGATATTTCCTTGGGTCTCCTGAGAGTGTCAGACAACAATAGCCAAAGTCGCTTCCAAAAGAAGTCCTCCAGCAGTGTTTGTTTCTTCACACCGCCCACTTTGTGTGTGAATATCTGTTATTTCCCAGCTAAAGCTCAGGTTCCGTTCACCAAATGCTAATATCTTAATTTTATCAGGTAGTAATAAAAGACGATTTGTTCCACTTTTGTCCCAACAGATGCATAAAACATGTACAAGCGGGAATTAAATGCAGCCATTTTAGATGTGAGGCTATATGCTTCTGTTGTTGTGTCAAAAAAAAAAAAAAGAAAAGAAAAGGCGCTGTCACATTGTCAAAGGCCATATGTGTAATTGTCTCCACGGGAAGCCTCCAATGTGCTACAGTTAATGAGAGACTGTCACTATGGTTGCACTTCCCAAACCAGATTCTCAACCACTGTAATCTCTGAACAGGAAAATTATTTCCTATTGCTTAGAATCACAGTTGCAGCTGTTGGGTTTGTTTGGCTCTTGGAGAAGAGCTGATGACAGCAAACAGCAAACAGGTCCGTGCAGTTCAGAGTGTCACTTTAGAGGAATCTATGCTCACTAGCATTTTTACTGTTTAATGTTGCAGGGTTAAAGGAAACAGGGCACAAACAAGGGTAAACATTGTTAAGATGCTGACAGCATTAACACATCAGTTGTTAGCTTTGTAGTTTACACTGGCATGCATCAGTTTTTAAGTTCAAGCCTGTAACACAAGGTACCTGTGCAACCTTCTCACTCGAATCGCAAACAAGCTGCTGTTTGTGCTCCACTGTTTTGCGATCACGCTGTCAATAAATCCACGTCTCCGCTAACAATTTCAAGCCGTTCTCGTCTGATGACCCAAACGGCTTCAAGTTTTGCCTCCACACAGCACACAAACTTGCTCAATCATTTTGCCTTTCCCTTTGAAGAAATCCACAAACACACGTCCTCCCAAACACCGGCGTGCTCTCACTTTCTCTTTGATTCGCCCTGTCTGCGTTAAATCTGCTAATTTATTTTTCTCCGTATGTATTCAACTCATATTTATATGGCTTTTCACTCCTTTTTACAAGCTTACAGTTATTCTTGCCTCTGCCTCTTTTACAGTAACTTGCGATAATGTATTTGTATGTAGAAAATAGATTTTTTTGTGTGCAATCAGCCTGACAGGAGACAATGACTGCAGAAGCAATTTGTTGACAACACAAGCCTCAATTTAAAGCCCTTTCAGAGATCCACCTAGATGTGATGAGAATTTCATGTTGGGTTCGTGCTTGAACAACGACTGATTTCTTTCTAAAAAAAAAAAAACAATCTAAAAAGTCACAGAAACCTTTATATGAGAAAAAAGAATTCAGTAAAATTTCAATAGCAATTTTGGCAAAGCACAAATAATGCTGATTCACTGAGTGACTGAATTCTCCATGTGTCTTGTGCTGCTGTAGCTTTTATAGAAATTGTTTTGTAGCCCATTGGGGCAGCAAAACAAGCTATCAACAAGATACCAAAGGTGCTCTAAAGGTGATGTGGGTAGCTGCTTCCATGTCAAGGTGACATGTGGTTCAGGACGTCATCCTGTATGTTGGTTCAGTTAAAAGTTAAAGTTGTGCCTTCCTAAAATATTTTAGGTTTAGTACGTCATCCTTTTACCTCTGTTTTGTCCTACCACTTCTGTGGCTAACCGCTCTATTTTGCTAACTAGGAAGCCACTTGTTAACTTGTAAAATTACAACATTACCAACTTTATTACAGTTTCCTACAAAGAAAAGTAACAACTTGGCACTCAAAAATAAACAATTGCAGTTATCATGTGCGTGTTGCTATTATCACCTTATATAACCCTATGGGCAGATTTTTTTCAGGCCTGAAACGCTTTTTAAAATTCTTCATTCATTCAACATGACTGCACACCAGTGAACAAAGCAAGGTCCATAAAGACATCGATTAAGCAGTTTGGTGTAGAAGAACTTGACCGGCCTGCACAGACTCCTGACTTAAACCCGACAGAACGCATTTTGGATGAATTAGAGCGGAGACCGTGAGCCAGGCCTTCTCGTCCAACATAAATCCTTGACCTCACAAATGCACTTCTGGAATAATGGTCAAAAATTCCCATTAACGCATTCCTAAACCTTGTGGAAAGCCTTGCCAGAAGAGTTGAAGCTATTATAGCTGGAAACCCTATTGATTAAGAATAGGATGCAAGTTATGTTTATATGCGTGCGAAGGCAATTCAACTCAATTCAATTTTATTTACACAGCGCCAAATCACAACAACAGTCGCCTCAAGGCGCTTTATTTTGTAAGGTAGATCCTACAATAATACATACAGAGAAAAACCCAACAATCATATGACCCCCTATGAGCAAGCACTTTGGCGACATTGGGAAGGAAAAACTCCCTTTTAACAGGAAGAAACCTCCAGCAGATCCAGGCTCAGGGAGGGGCGGTTATCTGCTGCAACCAGTTGGGGTGAGAGAAGGAAAACAGGATAAAAGACATGCTGTGGAAAGCATGGCAGACGTACAAATACTAGGAAAATAATGTATATACATACACACATACCTACATATGCAATGACCCTAGGAAAACACCAGGTCAAAGCATGAAGGTTTTATTTTTTGTGGTGTGTAAAATGTTCTAAATAAATTACCAAAGGTTTCAACCAAGAAGTACTGGTGTCAAGTTCAAGATACTGGTACCAGTTCAAACATGAAATGTACCCAACTCTACTACCATGCTACCTTGTAGAGAAAAGTCTCTAACATTGCCCATTTTGGTAAGATAAGTGGTATTTGTTGACTTTACCAATGCTTTTTTTTTTTTTACAGAAAACAGCCGCCTGTTGAGGCTGGAAATGAACGAGAACTGGTTAGTTAACTAACGAAGTAGAGCATTACAAGGTGAAACCAGAATAGTGAAAAATGAATATTCCAGCAGGGTTTGCCACTATACTTTAACATTAGTGTAATTTGGGAAATGGTGGCCAAAGTGCAGTTTAATTTAATGCCACAGCATTCAGTTCAGACTTGGTATCATTATTTCCTAAAACATGTTTTTCAGTTTATCTCAAACTCATGCCATTTCTCTGAGAGTAATGTTTTAATAAAGCCATTTATTTAATGGACAAGAACTGAGCGTCTGAAAGATAACGGCAGAAAAATGAAACCAGTAATTCTACATATTCTTTATCTGAAAAGGGCTAAAGGAAAATGTTTCAGCTCTATCTGTCCTTGATAAAGAGAATTCACATAATAATGATGATATATTAATTTAAAGCATTAGTGAGACGTTACAAAAAGCTCTCCTTAGATATCTCAGCCTATAACAGTGAGATAAATAGTGTGTTGTGAAATCCATCCCCTCCAACCAGGAAGTTGTGAGTCGTGCCTCATGATCCTGTTATAAGCACCGATACAATACCCACCTTTGTTTCCCGCAGTGTTAGCCTGACTGGCACAAGGCTCAGATTAGTTTTCTTTTTTAGTGGAAAACTGATCTGCAGACAGGGTTTCTTTAAACACGAGCACCCAGTTTGAGTCCATTTCCAGTGAAGAGGAGTGTGTCTCAGCACAGTCCATTTTTAATGTAAAAAAAGAGCACGCTTTCATCTTTTGTGGCGCTTTCTTCATGAACTTTTGATGTATCCAAGGTCAATCTGAGTCCCCACTTATTCTCAATCAAAAATACGACTTACACGTTCGGGAGGATTTCAGCGCTAACAAACGTGACAACGAAGCCTTGTGTCAGCTGGCATATATTATGCTAATGGTCACGCTCAAGTGCATATTGCAAATGCATGTCCTTGTAAGAGAGTTCATCGGAAAGAGCAGCACTCTGTTGGAATAATTCCAGAGAGCACAACACAGTCAAGACTCGGTTATCTGGACATTAGGGACACAACTAGCTGCCTCCTAACACTGAGCTGCTGTTTACACACAGCAGTGCCCTCCAAGATGATTTTTCCAATTTCCTTTCACCCTTAGAAGTCATAGCAAATGCCATAAATCAACAGGAAACGCCGGGTGTCAGGAACCCCTTACAGCATGACTCATCTCTTCACAGGTCGCCTTGAGTTATAGTCCCAATCTTCTTTTTTTTTTTACTGTATCTGAACTGTACTCAGGGGGACAACATGGATCAGCTAGCAGTACACAGGAGGAATTGTTGGGATTCCCCTTTGGGAGGATGCCCTGGAGCAAATGTTTTTGCAATCCCAATAAATTTGTGATCACGGCAGAATTCCTGGAATTTGCAGGGACTACTCCACACTGCGAGGACACTAAATCGCTTCCTGTCGAACTTTCTAAAATGAATGAAATACTGCGAGACGCAGTGATTCACAGAGCATCGAAGAAACTATTTCAGCATTGTTGCGTTAAACGGAAAGATAAAAGCTGCTATTTTCATCTCCAGAACACTTCCACGTAGAACTTCCATGAATGTTAATGGAAACATAAAAACCTCATCAGAACAACACTGCAGTGTGGTCCGCCGGGAACAATTCAGAAGACTTAAGAGGTCTGCTGGACTCTGTGCTATTTTGGCACAAATGGACCCTCCTCCTAGCCCCCAGTGGCACCGCTGTCTGCCAGCTGAATACATCCTCCTGCTGCCTGGCTAGCTCCGGCAGCCCTCAGTTGCTGCTGGCTAATGGACTGCTTACAGTGAGAGGGGGAGAGGGGGCAGAGCGGCTGTGGGACATTGCATCAACATGGTGCAGGTGCAGACCATCACCACACAAAGAAGGCTGGAGTGCACGACTGAGTTTGTGAGTGTTTGTTTGCTTCCCTTCATCCCCAGTCCTTCTATGCACACGCACACACACACTGGGCATGAGCTTTTCCATCATTCGAGATGAGTTGCACACACTCCAAAATGTTTTGGATACAGGCCAATTCACATTTTCCATGCCAGGATGGAGAGACAGAGGTCGTAGCTGTCTCAGGCTCCTCCACATGGATGCAAAATGCCGCAGGAGAGGACACACGGGGAAAGAGGGGGAGAGAGACGATATGTGCAGCGCATTTGTAGCCAAACGCTACAGCCAGTGGTGTATAGGTGACTGTGCTTTTGCCTGCTTTTGCAGTGAAGGCCCCTCAGCTTTGTTACGACCTCCCCGAGACGCTGAGAAACAAAGAGTCAGTGACCTAATTCAGATTTTAATAGTAATTGTTAATTTTTAAAATGTTCTCTCTTACTGTTGTTATAATTTCTTTCTTCTTTTTGTTCTTTCATTAGTATTTTTTAATTATACTCACAATGTGTGTGTTTTTTTGTCTGATGTTTTCTCTCTGTCTTTCTATTCTTGGTCTAACGTTCTGCTATTGCTCTGCTGTCATTAAAGAGGCTATATAAACCAGTTATTATTATCCCCAACAGTTTCACACAAAACACTATGGCAACAGAGACTGCAGCATCACCCACCATGGCCCATTTCAAGCTTGGTCCCTAGCTCCCGACGGAGAAGGTGGCACCATGCCACACCATATGGTATTCTATGTGGCGGAGTGCAGCACTCTGTGGGAGAGCTGAGCTGTAAAAGGAAGAATCCTGTCCACTGGACTAATTAACGTCTCTGTGATCCGGGAGGTTTAACACAAAACCGGGCCAGACACCCTTCACCCAGTATCACCTTTGCCAGGGCCTTTCAGCCGAGCAATATGCAACTATCTTTACACGTAGAGCAGATGGCGGCTCGTGATCTTGACTGTAGATGAAGACATGAGGCGTGGAAGGAGGCATGTTAGAGTCACATTTTATCACTCTGTCTCTCTCTCCGTCTCTCGTTCTGACTCTCCCCGGTGCCCTTTGTGATCTGATAGGCCTGGAATAATAAGCAGTTAGCACGTTATCCGCTAACAGCTCCATTGCAGCACGGAGATAAAGCCGCATAGATCTCAGCAGGTGTGACCCTGCAGCAGAGCCTGGTAATAACAGTGGAAGCTTTCACAGTGACAGGTAATTATCATGAGAAAGGAGCTTTTTAAAAAAAAAAGAATCATCAAAAGATCGACTTCAGAAATTAGCTTCAGCATGTTTAATGTTGACATTAAGGCGGTGCCGATAAAGCGCTCACTGTGTTGCCAAAACACACATAGATAGAGTAAAGGATATCAATTTTAGTTCACATGGCTTCCATTATGGATTAAGCCAAGACAAAAATCTGTTCGGCAGACAGCAGAGCGCACAATATCTTTTTCTTTTACTTTTTTTATGTCGTTATTACAGGTAAAAATTAAATGAATCAATCTGTTAGACTTGATTATTAATCTGAATTTAAACGGCACAATTTGGACTAAAAACTCTGCAGATGGGCCAGAAGTACAAAAGAGGCTTTTGCACATCTTCCAGGTACATTTGATGAGGTGATTTTTCACAGAAATCAGAATGTCAGCACACAAAAGATACGACCGGAGAGTCACGCTCAATCAGTCGAGTAAAAATAAGGATTAAGAAACAATGTACCAAAAACAATATCAAAACAGTTCAGAAAAGCAAGCAAACAGGAGACGGGGAGTTGCGGCAGGTGTTGATTAACATGAAGCTTGAGCACGATGCTCAGCGAACTGTGAGATCACTACAGGCTATGACTGCACTCTGAAGATAAGACCTTTGCAGCATGCACTGAGCTACATTTAGTCAAGCATCAGTCGGATCAACAGCATCTCCACCCTCCACCTGCTCGGCTGGAAGCCCAGCTGTGGTGGTTATTATGCTGATTTCTCTTTTTTCTTCTCTAATTTTATTCCTTAAGAATTTCACGATCAGTCAGAAAATATTTTTACATTATTTATTACCAGCATTTTTCTGCAATAACCATTTATTGTATCTGCAAGTAGCAATTTCCTCTTTACAAATGTATTATTGTTGGGTATGGATGGAAAATGAGTCAACAAACCCGATTTCGTAAAAATAAAAAAACAACAATAATAAACTTTATATTTTAAGCTATACAGTGTAGATAGTTCCACTAGAACGGCAGCATGAATCACCCTTTAAAAGGACTACATAAACTACATACAGATAGATGCTAGGGACATTTTTAATGTTATTTATCAAATTTATGAGAGAACATTCAGTTTTACTTACTAAACCTAAAAATCCGAATGTGAATTAAGAAGGACTTTTGTGTTTCAAGTAGACAAAACCACGTCATGGTTTTGTTGGAAAGAGGGATCAAATGCCAGACACAGAGATAAGCAAAGTAAACAATAAAAAGTGAAATTTTATTCAGCTGATCCAAGAGCAAACAAAAAAAACCAACCACAAAGTCCAATGGTTGAAAGCAAGACAAAAAAGGAGCATGAGGAGGATAAGGGAGACGAACAGACTGTCTGATAGGGAAAGGTACCACCCACCACACAGGTGGAAACAGAAGCAGAAAGTAAAACCATATGAAGACACATGAGAACACTAACCTCTGGAATAAACAGAAAGTAAACTGCTGTCTGAACTATCTGTGCTATTCTTATTGATGCTTTCACACCCACAGTTTTATCTGCGTGAGGCTTATGCTGACCACCCAGTAGGGTCTAACCATCAGGCTAGCTAGCTTAACAGTGGAGCAGCTAGCACAACAACTGCAAGCTAATTTATGTTAAACGCTTTTGTAATTCCTACATACTAACATTAAGTTATTAAACTAATTAGTTTAACAGACTAAATTTAACAAAAGAACAGACAATTGTTAAGCCTTAACTTCTTCACACTTCCAGGTCACCAGTTTGCCATATTGACTTAAGGTCACAGTCACAGTGTTTTAGCCACATGCTAAACAGACGCATTTTCTGAAATTAGAAGATGTTACATTTCAGTCTCTTACATTTTGGCATTAATTTTGCTCTCTGGCTCTCTTCATGCTTTAAGTGGGAGATGAACTCTCCCATCTCTCTGTATCGCCCACTGTGTCTACACAGAAGTAGCAAGAGCTACACCTACACACTCCGCATGTGCCTTCCGTTTGCCTTATAGTCTGTAGCGCTGCATTAATTGAATGCAAATGCAAGAGCACTAAACTGCCCCCCAGCAGGCTGGCTCTAACCCTCTGCAACATACTGCTGCTTCTTAATATTAAAAGTGCTCATGCAGTTGAAACAAGGGTGTGAAGTAGCCACAGGAAATGTAAAGCCAACCACGCTTGCTCATACAAAGTGGGGGGTGTGGTGATTTGGAGTCACAAGCACCAGTCCAACACAGAAAGACTGCCAACCATACAAGCTCACACCCACTCCTACGGCCAATTCACAACATTTAGAATAATGGGGGTTGTTTTTGGCCTGTGGGAGGAAATTGCCTGTGACATGACAGTACTTTCATCTGGATCACCTGTAAGTTGCAATGACTATTAGCTGACGTTATCATTTTAAAACCATGCAGAGGTTTGTTGCACTGTATGCAGACACACCAGTTTCTCCTCTGTCCTATTTATGACACAGAGGTGGCTTAAGGAGTGCCTGAGGTGGCGTGTTACCATGGTAACCTGGGGCAATGCCAAATCAACCTGACCTCACATATGTCTGTAAGACCTCTGTGTTTACTCCTGTAAGAACAGCTATAAAATACAAAACTGGCCTGCAGAGAGAGAGCTGTATTATAACATAATGAGGAATTTCTCCCTACATCTTTCTGCGTGTACATTTTTGATCTGTGCCTCCTGAAAAAAAGGTATACTATTACACAAGGGAAACTATTTTGGAAACACATGGAATTAAAAAGGGAAGTTTAACCAGTGTGCTATGCAAATTATGCATGCATTTGAGGACAGTGATGTAGCATGGTGAGCTTAAAACCGATGCAAAGTAAAGCATAAGTTATTATGCACTGCCTGCAAACTGCAAATCCCACTGAAACATGGAGCAGCTGCCCACCCAATCATCTGCAGAGCCGCCCAGATCGGTAAAGAGAAGAGGAATATGAATTCTTCAGTGGCATATGGTTTTTCACTAATGATGCATACAACTGAATTCGTCCCAGTAAGAACCACCAGATGCGGAGACATCCAGAGAGCAGAGCGTGTGTATTCGTGTGCCCAACCCTGCGCGCACGTGTGTCGCTCTTGTGTTTGTTTGCTCTCTGTGGTATGAGATTTGCCACCGCACACTCTTCGCCACCATCGATCTGTCCTCCTCAAAGTGTCCTCTGCTGCTTGGCCTTAAAAAGTGACAAACAAAGTGGGTTTTGGGCTGCCTGCAGCCCTGTTCAACATCTGTGGCACAATCTGCCAGCAGGCGGGGAGCGCGGGTGGGGGTGGGGGGGCTTTATACCACAAGGTTAACAGAAACAGTGAAGTCAGAGGACAGGAGACACAACCCAGGGGCGGTTTGATGCAGCAGTATCTCTTTTTTTATATGACAAGTGTTAAATGATCTGTGGGAGATTGTTTTATGTTAAATTACGTTTTAAGGTGCATTTTCACACCAAACGATGAAACACTATACTCATTTCCTCCTCCATTGTTTTATTCTAGGACTAGAGCATGAGCCACAGTTTAATATGGTGGTCCATACTTTTCTTATACTGGGCTCCTCAAATCAACTTGCTGTTTTACTTCTTCACCCCCTTTAAGCCAGCTTTCTTTCAATTGGCTGCACATCATAAACTGACTGTTTGAAAAAAAGGTGGGAGGGGCCTTCAGTTCTCAAAAAAAATGTCTTTGACATTATATAAAAGCAGTAAGGGGAAAAAAAGCCTGCTATCTGAAGCCAGAGGTTTCAGCTGACCTGAATATTTGAAACTTTAATCATGTTTATTATGAGCATCCATCACTGGAACAATAAGAAGGTAAAACCAGAATAGATCTTGGAAACCATGTGAGGTCTAAGTCAGCGGTCCCCAACCTTTTTTGCGCCACGGACCGGTTTAGGGACCGGCCTTTAAGGTGTCGCGGATAAATACAACAAAATAAAACCAGTACCGGTACCAAAAAAAAGAAGATTTATTCATAATACACGGGAAAAGACCCGGGGAAACCGAGTTAACGATAAAAACGATTTAAAAAAATAACAATAAAAACCAATAAAAACCCTGAAAACCATAAATTTCTCACCCGAGCCTCAACTCTCGCGCCCTGGTACCAACGACTCACGGACCGGTACCGGTCCATGGCCGGGGGTTGGGGACCGCTTGTCTAAGTGATCATCGATAACCGTAACCCTACCCTGTTCTCCTTGTTTCTATAGCATAGGGTCAGGGTTAGGGGTTCGGGTTGAGGTCACGAATGATGATGATTTGGATCTCTGGGGGTTAAATGAAGGTAATCAATGTGAACAAATGTCGAAGGTGTTGCAAAATTTGGTTGACGTGTGTCATTTTGAGCAAAGGTTAGAATAACTGTATCATTTCCAAGAAAACAACAGTGTCTGTTCAGTCATGTGGCACTTGACTGCTGAGCTTGCATTAAGATTGGATAACTGACAAAAAAACATGAGAAATGGAAGATTCTAATTTACAGAGAAGCAGCAAAGAAGCCAATGCTTGGCGTCTTTGCTTGATTTCACTGTTGGCTAATGGACTGTTGGCTTGATGAATGAGTCAATGAATTAATCAATTGTCATTCAGCTGATTTTCTGCTGCTGCTGCAGGAAAACAGCAGATATGGTTCTGTTTTTGTTTCACGGCTGACTGACCAGTGCATTTTGGAATTTTCTCAGCACCGACTCTGAGGTGCAAAACAATGGGCATTGTATAGAAGGGCAGCCAGGGGACTGTTCCACATCTCATTAAGATGCTTCCTCGCATCTCTTTTTACTCAAAAACCTAAATTGAAGGTGAGATTGACTAAAAAAAAGCAAGAAAACAAAACCCATTTTCTTCTGCGAATATGTAGCATGGTTGTCAAAGAAAAGAAGACTGAGGTTGTTTTGTTTTCAGCCTTTTTTCGATTTCTTAATAAACCCACTATCACCGCACCCAGACTTCTACTGACTTGATCTATTTTAATCAAGATGAGAAAGCTGGAGTCCTATTTAGCTGTGAGTGCCCAAATCAGGACTCAAATAAAGTCTAAAATACTTGAGGAGACCTCATTAGAAGCAGCTTATTTAAATCAAGACAAACAGAAAGTAAGGCTTTGTTTTGTCACCTTTTAAAGGGGGATTTATGTATGACAGGGTCTTATATATCAAGCCTGCTGGCACACAAATCACCCCCTTAACAGTTTTCAGTTTGCACGTTAAAATGGTATTCATCACAACGGTGCAAAATGTTTTCAGTAGGAGAGACGTGTGGCTCAAAGAGGACATCAGGGACGGGAGGAGGCACAACGGTGCTGTTGCTGGGACAGTGAAGAAGTGTTTCACCCCTTCCTATTAAAACATGAGCTTCTTCTTTTATAGATTTAAGATTTGCACGTGTCGGAAAAAGCTTTACGACCACTGTGACCTCGGGATAGGATCAACTGCACTCAAGCACCGCAGCACACACGGAAAAAAGCTAATGTGTCTGATATGTGGAATATAATATACCAGTGAAAAATATCAAAACACAATAGGGATGCTTGCCTTAAATGAGCTGGATCAAAACACGGTATTTGCCAATGCCAACAAAAATTTTTTTCCATGTTTATTGAGTTTTAAATCTAACCTTTAATACTGAAATCAAAAAGACTTCTCGAAACATATTCAAAATAGTTCACACACCAATTTCACCCCTGTAAAAGCGCACAACCATGCCCAAATTCAATTGAGGAATCAATGAAACTTAACAGTTCGGGTGGCATTTGAATCTCATTTGGTTCTGCTTCAAGCCAGACGTATCCATGAATTCCATGAATTAAATTGTCACTGCTGCAGCAAATGTGAGTGAGAGATGCATCCCTGAACAAGCTGGAGACATTTAGCAAAAGGAGCGAGCCTTCTTTTATTGACTCCTATGATATACAGTGTTAGACGTCCCCACAGCTAACGCTCCAGCCTGACAAGTTAAGACGGAATGGGCAGAGTTCCCGCTAGTTCACATACCAATCCCTTTATGAATGAATTCAGAGCCGCCTTAAGGCTCGTTCCTGCATTGGCCACAGTGACAGGCCCGGCTCATACTTTTGCCACAGCGCCAGCCAGCCTCTTTCCAAATAATCTTGTCCTGTTTAGAACCATATTTCACTCCACTTGTTATTACACATACGCTTTAGTACTCTATTGTTGTGCACTCTACAGTCTCGGGAGAGAGATCAGCATTCCAAGTGTAAAGCCACAGGGAGAAAAAGCTCCCTGACACATTAATGCTATGTGAGGTTACTCCTGAATACGGCTGGAGTTCAAAATGGGACGCCCGGCAGACTCCTCCATGCCTGCATGGGCGCGCATTCCTACCGGGAAATTACACGGGGGAGTCACAAACAGACATTATATATACGCACACACGCACCGTGGAATACACACACAGCTCATGCTCTGAGGCTAAAGCAACTTAAATGCGACTTTGTTCACTTGAGGGGAAAATACACACACAAACATAAGCGTCGGCCCACACACTTTGACTGACACGACCTTGTTACTGCAGATTACACATTAAGGCAAAGACACGAATGCTCAGCTAATCTTTGCCATCCTCCCACTGAGGGCATGGCAGGAACCACGGCAGCACAGGAAGGAGGCTGCGTCAGTCTGCGTGCACTTGAAGGGGCAGAGGTGTGCATTTCTTGTCAAGCAGCCATGCCTTCCCCCATGTCTTCTGCGATGGCAATGATAAACATGGCATATAAAAAAGATTCACTTTAAAGCATGCTACAAAAAGAACATGCTGGAATTTTAACCTGCAATTATTTCATAAACTGAACATTAACCTACATGATAATGAGCGTGTGCTGAGCATAATCTCTGACTTGTTTTGGTATGAAATGAACCACCTAAAATATAATTTCTTTTATCACAGCGGCACTCAAAGCAAAGTCAACCCTAAGTGGATAGTAGCTCTGACTTGTTTTCACTGGAAAAATATTGCTGATAGCTCACATCATGTAATATAATAAACAGCCTTTATTGTATTAGTGTTCACTTTGCACAAGCTGTTCGAAATGTATACTCAACCACTACAAGCTAGCTGTGTGAAATGATATGCAATAAGCTAACGGATCAGCTGGTCTTTTAAAACGCTGTCTGTCTTTTCTAACATCACAGTAATGGTACTTCTTTCTCAGTTGAGCCATATTCATCTGGGAGGCAATAAGACAATAACTAAAGCAGGAGTTTGATTGCTAGTAACTCAAATAATCACGATAATTTGCTACAGCTAACCAGCCTCAGATGTTTTAAGCTAATGCAAAAAAAGAACAATCATTCAGCAGAGCTCATTAAACGGTTATTTTGATCAATACCGAGATAAGGATTATTTATCAGGATTATTCAATGAATTTATTGACTTTTTTAATCATTTACCTTTGCAGACAAACAAGTTTATTCATCTTCTAGAAGCAAAATAGAAAGGTATTCATTACATCTGCATGTTCTAGACAGGCATGTGAGATCCCTCTCTATTTCCCCTGTGACAGCGTAGGCTTCAAATAATTTCACAACACGATAAGATATCAATTGTCCAGTATGTCGACCATTTTCCTGAAGTCTTAGTCACTCACTGTGTTTAACCAAATGTTTGGCCCAATGGAATATGATTGTGTTGGGGATTTCAGTGAGCTGGATGGATGTGCTGTACAGGCTTGCTGAGTTGACAGTGGATCAGCAACACTCTTTTTCTTATCCTTTGTGCATTAATTACACTGCAATCTAATTAACTGTAATTAAACTGCAGTGTAATTGCAGTATGAACTTTTTCAACCACTGAATAAATCAGCTGCGTTGCATTTATTGCATGTGATTTTTTCTTGTTTAACATCATTCGCACTGAATCCAACCAGCATACCACGATCCACTTCGAGGGACGAGCGCTTCGCCTGCTGCTGCATCCACATATACCACATTTGACTCGTGTCTGCTGTCTGCTCTATGTCGCTGCAGTCGTGAACAACTACATGTCCAAAAACATGACTGTACATAATGCTGCCGTGCTTGACTTTTATGCATGAAAATGTTAGCTTACAAAGTGTGAATGTTTACATAAATGCAGTACCCAAAAAATCAGTTCAAGGCTTGCAAGCAAGCAAATGCTATAATACACAACAGCAACACAAACAGAACGGCAAATCAGGAATTCGAGAAAGTGAATCAAAAGCGAGGTTTATATAGAACAAAGGTAATCAGGAGATAATGAGGTAATTGCACCACATTAGAGACCTGACACATACTCCCAAAGCACACACACATCTCTGCTGCAGCTCTGTAGAACATCTAAAACACACAAATCTGTGCTGAACTCAATTTCGGTTCAATTAGGGTGACCTGAAGGTCGGTCCTAGATGGGCGTTCAGCCTCTAATTCAGCACAAACTGCTCCCTCAGCCTAAATCTGGCCTTGACATCACTGCGTATGTGTGCAACAGTTTGTGTGTTTCACCAAGATCTTCTCCTGCACTGTTTGTCACATCGGAGACCCTCGCAGATCGATAGCAGAAGGCATTACACATAATCTCCTGTTTAATATGCCTGTCCTGAGCCTGGGGTATAATTGGAACCTTTAGTAAAAACCTGCCAGTTATAAAATCTATCAGTCTGTGCTAAACAAGGCCTGACCTGGAACCAGAGCGGATGAATAATTGAAGAAGAGGCTACCCACGATTCTCCTCAATCTTCAAAACCTCTGAGTTAACTACGGGAAAACTTGGCGGCGCAAAGTTGTCATGTCACGCAAACTCTCGATGTTTAAATCCCTTTTCTAAAATGCTCCACATTCATACTCATGCTTGGCTCTGTTTATGAGGAGCTATCAGAGGAAATTCAGATCAGGAGCTTCTTTGCTGGTTATGATTCCCCCGTACTTTTCCCATGTGCAACCGGATGAATAATGCATGCTTCTACTTAAAGGCAACTTCTATGTCGTCCTTAAGACATGAAGAGCCGCCCCGTGACACCTCCAAAGAACGTTAGACGCAGAAAGTCGGCTAATGCTAGAAGAAGGCTCTTTTTGCACTCTTTTGACTCAGCCTTCATCAAAACTTAAAGCGTGCGTTCAGATAAAGCTACAGTCTACTGAAATTCTGATTAATTACTCTGAAAAGACTCGTACTACAGCATCGTGCTCGGAGAAGGAGAAAGTCAAGTGCAAAGGTGCTACTTTGGCCCGAGGGTAATCCAGTATATAATCCATAGTAAAACTAATTGGCTGATAGTGAGATAAGATAAGAAACCAGCTGCACCTCGAGCATGAGTGCAGTGGTATTAATAATGGGATTTTTTTTCATTGTTCTTTCTGGGTTTTTTTCATCATATATAATATTCAGTACATACAAGTTATTTATCTAAGTTTGTCCCCCAATCTCACAACTTGGCAACATCTACAGTATAAATTATTCTAATAAATTTGATGGATTTTTCCAACTGATTAGATTTTTTTTTTATGTCATTAGTGTCGGCTCCACCTAATGTGTATAGAGGGATTAAAATATTTCCACTTTGTACCTGCACAGTTTTATGTAATTAACACTGGTAAAGGGTAGTAGTTTTCTCACGTTTCTATAATAAGTGCAGTAAATGTTTGGAGCTATTGATACAGTAAATCCATCAGTGAAAATATGAAAACCATCCATGTAAGTACTAATAAAATGACCGTTACTAAAATATTCCGCAGCACTTTTCCAGGTGGTCACATGATCAACTGTGAAGGGTTTTGGGGAAATCACACAGAGATGATGATGATGATGACACCTTTAGAAGAGATATGCACACAAAAAAATTAAAATGATTCTATGATAAACATGAATGATATTCTGAGTGAAATGCACCTGAAATATATAAAGTCAAAGATTTATTTATTCAAATAAGTAATCATTAATAATTAGGGAAATATCCTCGGTATAGACTCAACATATCCCAGTACAGTTCATTTGACCAGATTCGTTTAAGTTAAAATTTTACATTGTACCTATGTAACTAAACTTCAAGCTTAAAGTCAGCATTTTGGGCAAGAATATGTTTTTGAGTGTGGCGCTGAAGGTACATTGTCACTGGTCATCACACAAACCCTGCGCTATCAGACTATGTAGTTTTTTCTGAATTGCGCTGGCACAAAGAAAGTAATCCTTATAACTGATGCGCATTAAAAGCTATTTGTATTTTTTTTCCAAAACAAAAGTCTTTTGCTTTCGTCTAAACATAAGGTTAGGGTTTATCAGCGACGCTGCCTTAGACCTCAGAGGGTCCAAAGAAGCGTACGTGCAGAGCTTAATCTGATCAATTGTGCTTTTTAAAGCACGTCATCTGCAGGCAATTGGTTTTGTAGTCATCATCATCATCATCTCTCACCCTCAGGTTAATGCTGAATGCTTTTCCACAAAAATGAACCCAAAACTAACTTTAACTTGTAGCTTTCCCAATTTAGAGTTAAGTGGAGGGTTCTCATTAATATTGGATGACTCGGTGTAAAGTGGTATACTAAAGGTTGCATTTTGCCCATACAGTACTTTTCTGACAACGTGATTAAAAATGTTTCCAAAAAGCACAATCAGGGTAAAGGGTGCTTCCTGGATAAGCACATGAATGCTGGTTTAGTCTATGACCTTGCAGAGGACTCACTGCTTAGTACTCATCACTATCTGCCAACTGACTACAGCAGCAGTAGCAAAGAGGACACCGGTGAACAAAAGCAGACTGTATGTCACCTGAACATACAGCAGTAGAACTCGTACAGTGAGAAGAGGCAGCAGCGGGCCACAACAAAAACACCTTTCAGTTCTCTCCTCCTTCCTTTCATGGGGTAGCTGGCAGGCCTTGAAATAAGAGAGGCCAAATGTGCTGACCCAGCACTCTGTAAGTAAATGGCTATCTGTCCTATCAGCCTTGTTCGTGGAGGGACCGAATGGTAGTGGACACTCTCACTCACAGTCACATACTTCTGTGCACACGAAACAGTGTTCAGTGGTGGGTCCTTGAGTGATCCCTTGTGAATCGTTGAGTCTAGCTGAGAGAAAAACAAACACAATAACTTAAGTGGACATTTTTTCTGCCTGACCACGCTTAATCTAGAGACCTTTCTCCAGGCACCGTCTGCCAATGTGACTGAGAAATAAGATTCAAAGCTGCATGGCTGGGATATAAATTTGGGTTGGAGTAATAACGTTGGGTACTGTTATTATTTCAAAACATGGACCTATCAAATTAGTTAATAATATTCCTAAATGTATTAATGTTATAGACAATATACTCAAATATGTATGTGCAAGAGCCTGCCTGATTTATTGGCACACTGATATTAGCTGTTGGATTTGCCAAAATATCCATACCAGTATTCTTAATGGCCGATAAATGAAAATTTAAAAAGTAAAGAAGGCGAGAGAAACACCCCTCAGCCGTGTTATGACTGTAGATCTGTCTGTCCAACAGAGGTCAACTATGCAACTCTGCAGCACTTGGGTTTGGAATGCCACATAAACAAAAACCAGCTGTCGGGCAGAAGGTAAACAAGTAAATAAATAAAAATAAAATAAAATAAAAAAGTACATAGAACTTATGTTAAGGATATCTGTTTATGTTCTGTGTGTCAGAAAAGAGAAAAAATATCAGTATCAACCTTAAAATACAGATATCAGCCAATCTCTAATGTGTGCTATTCCTTTACTAACAAATTAGCTACCAAAGGAAAAAATGTCAAAAGCAGTTTCCATTGTTACAGTTTTAAGGGTTTTCTGTTACGAACTGAAGTAAATACGGAATTATACTTAAGTAATAACCAGAATTTACGTGCTCTTTTGTTAACTAACTGAATGCCCAATGCAAGATTGGCTTCAGTTTTCATCTTTAATCAGAAATTAGTGCTCTGCAAAGCAAAGCTTTAATTCAAAGTCACATCTCAATACATCACGATAAATATGTGTAGACTGGTATGGTTAAAGAAGATGTCAGTCAGGCTCTGGGCTGAGCAGTGCAATGTCAAGTGTAAAAGAGACAAGGAGCTGAAAACATGAAATCAATAACTGTCCACCACATGTTGGACTAAATTCCAGTTCACAAGTAATTTAACTGGCAAGCAAGAAAACCAGAGGAAAGGTTGAATGATAGGGGCATCTATCATCCACTCACATATTCAATTATTCACTCCCTCGTTAGCGCAAATGTTAACAGCCCTGAATGAATGCTGAAGCAAAAACACAGTAACTGTGCTCAACTCAACTGAAGTACCGGTAAATACTCTTTAGAACGACACGTTTGTCAAAGGACTGTTTTTGATATTTTAATAATAATTTAATGTTATGTTACTTTTTTTAACCCTTAAAAGTTTTTTTTATTGTTTATATTTTATAAATATAATATAATAACATATATATTATCTTTTTATATTTATGCATATGGCTCTCAGGTACTGCATGAGGTGGTACAGTACTGTAGCATTTACCTTTTTTTGTTAGCTAACAGATCACTTATTTACACATTATTCCAAAACATCATTCCTTCTTTTTTCCATATTTGTGGCAAGCTCAAAAGTGGTGATTATCTGAAAAGTCCAATATTCTTAGTGCTTTCTGCAGCCACTTCAGAAATACACGTATTTGTATGTGTGTTGGCTGCTAAAAGCTTTATTGTGCTCAGCAGCTAGCCGCTAACATTGCTAAATACACAAACCTGCTCAGCACTTGCTGAGAGTGAACACAAATAAGGTTTTTGCAGACTGTAAAACCAAAACACACTGTTGAGACATGGGCAGTGCTTTTTGGTAGGCTTGCCAATGTAAGCATCCACTTTACACATTAAAAATGCACCAATTTTCCCAAGTGCATATGTTAGCCCTTCTATAGCACTAAAGCTAATGCCTGTGCCAGTGTTTCCTTATTCTTTTGTGGCTCCACAGAAAACTGTCTTGTCAATCTAACAGTAGTTGCTGATAGTGGTGTCAGAATCATGCTATTACATCTCCTTGCATCATTCTTATTATCTATCTGCTGTAATAATTGTCAGATTTAGAAACACTAAGATTAAATGCATTAGCCTGGCAGCAGTGGTAAATTATTAGAGCTGCCTGGGTTAAAATTTCAGACATGCTCCTGTGTGGAATTGGCATGAAATTGATGTTTATTTGTGGGTGTCCTCTGGCTGGCCTGGTTTCCTCCCACACAAAAAGTCATACATGTCTTATATTAAAAATATCTTGCCATTGCTGTTGGCTTGGGCACTAAATTAGAGTCAATCCCCTGCCAGTAAAGAACGTCTGTATTATCTCCTAAGAATTGAGAACGGGTTAAATCCAGAGGACAGATTCATCCTTGGGGTCAAAACTTTTTTCTAGGTGGCAGATAAGATCAGCCACACACCCTCAGTGCACTCGCTGCGATAAACAGCTCTGACACATGAAGGATGGCACCGTGGACAATCTGATGCAGTTTTAGATGTTGATGACAATTTTGCACACCCATGGCTGCTGAAGAGGTATTGTAATAACCTTGAGAAGACGGCTAAATTGAGATTCTATCAAATAAGTATGACGGATGAGTCAGTGGCACAAGCCTGTGATTGATGCAGCGTGATAAAAAGCCTCTTCAAATCTAACATTAATCTGTGCTCTGCTTCCTACGTTCAACTTTGGCTGAAGACTGCTCAGATGAGTAAACAAAAGAGATGGCTAATAACCTGTCACCCTCTTTAATCAATGCTCCCTGCAAGTCTGGGCAAGATACTCATGTAAGACCAATATAAGAGATGTGGAAGTTTGGAGGGTTGACTGCAGAGGCATGATGGCCAGAGAGGGTATGGAGTGGGGAAAAAAGGAGAGGGTGGATGAATGCTGAGAGACAAAAAGCTGGATGGAGTATTCTCAAAACAAATCAAGTGCAACTTGGTCCCTTTCAAATAGAGTCATTTGGGTAGTAACTTTAATTTAAGGACTAAATGGACTTTTCAGGCATCTTTTATTATTAAGAAGTCTGTCGTATTTAGAGCTGGATATTGACACCAAATTTGTTAAAAGTTGAATCTTGATGATTTAGTTCACCCCTCGTGCTGCATAAACAGCTTCAGCTGAGGGACCAGAATACATTTCCTCCTCCACAAGCGAGCTGGCCCGCTCTCCTGCTTTCATTTGAATATCAAAAAATGTTGAAAGTGTAAATTACAGGCTAAATTGCAAAAGCCCTTACCGCAAATAAAATTGGGAACCGAAATGGGTGTCCAAGGGAAAACTGTCAAGGACCGAGTATTATGATATTGTGTGGACGGCTACTTCAAAGTCATTCAAAAGACAAAACTCATTTACTTCTACAAAAACTCTGAGACGGCACAGAACCTGAGTCTGCTCACTAGTTCATCAACCCAACATCTGCATTAGGACAGACTGACAAATATGGTCTTTGCAGTTTTTATAAAATGGGAAAATGCCAGATTTGGGGGTATTTTCCTACTTTCATACTGATGTTTGTGAGTTTATTTTTCAACAACTCACAGGTTTCAAAAAATGCAACTTTTACTTGGAAGGCAAACTATGTTTTCTATGCCTGCTTGGTGCTCATTTCAGTTTTCAAGGTACAAGCTGATCAATGGAAGAAGCTGATGCCTCGGTGGCTGAATTATACTGATCGCCTTTGCCTAAACCTACAATGACACAGGCAATGTTTTCACACTGTTTAGACAGCATGGACTGTTTAAAGAACAAACTGGCGTACAGAGTATATGTATATATACATTTAGCATAAATATGACAAAAACTGGCTTTTCTTATTGTACAATTGACAATGAGAATAAGCTATATTTCACTACACACACACACACACACACACACACACACACACACACAATACAAACTAAAAAATTATTAGACAACACCATAATAATAAAAAGGATTAAATTAGAGAAGGTAGGGAATTGCTGTGATGTATACAGTCTTCACCTTTGCCCTTCTTTTGTTTTCCTTTAATATTTTTGATCCACACCAAATCTTTTACGTCGTAGCTGGTTACCTCGGTTCAAGGTTTAAAATTCTTTATAGAAGACTCTTCTGAAAATTCAATGAAAAAAAAATGAATACGAAATTCACTTCTGGAGCCGAAGCTCTTAAAAAACGGGGCAATCACTGTCGCGCTCTTTGGCAAATACGGCTAACAGCCAGCTAGCTAGCTACCTAGCGCAAATCAAGTTGAAATAATACTTCCATGTCAAAATCCATGAGGAACACTACATAGTTTTATAGTGAATGCAACTGACTAAGCCCTCCATAGCAACCATAGCAAGCTTTAAATATTATATAGCTTAATGTAAACAAATTAACTGAAAAAAGAAACTCGAATTTGAACAAACTGTGAACTATTTGGCAGAAAAAAAAAGAATTAATTCTAAAATAAAATTCCTTACATTAGTCAGGTTTATAACTTGGCAGCAAACTTAAGGTTATTCTGATGCTTCTATTTAAATAAACAAATGGAAAGATCTCCATTACTTGATTTTCAATAGTCACTGATCCCTTGCAGGTGTGACAGCCAGTGGGCTGGCCTTGCTTTCTTGTTGCCTGTCTCTTTCAGGTATGTGGTAGGTGGAGCCGACCCAATTATAGATACAGCACACCTGAGAAGGCCAGTCCCAGTATATAAAGCCACCTTGACTGTCTCTCTCTCTTCATCTGGGGCTCATTATGCTCCTTTGGTTCTGTTCAGTTATGGCTGCTGTATCATTTAACCTGTGTCTGAGTTTCTTTCGTTATTTCATTAAGATATCTTACAGCCTTTAAAAGCCTGTGTGTGGTCTTCCACTTACTTGTCACATCCTTTGAGCCGGGTTGTGACACAGGTTATACTAACACACTACTAACACATGTGCATTGTTTCACAGCGTTACAGCTTTACTGATGCTCATTTCAGAGAGACATGATCAGCACATCTGCACATTCCAGTGTAGAAGATTGCCATGACAGACCCTATCACCCCTTGTTTTCTCTGCTATGTGTAAACCCTGATCTTGTTACCTGACTGGACTCTTGCACTACTGATCTTTTGCTACTGTTATCTTTGTCACTGATCCTTCTACCCCATGTTCTCTATGTATAAATGGCACCCTCGCCACTCATTTCTGTGAGTCCTCCATTCCTTGTAGTCTCCTGTACAAAAAGTAAACTTCTAGATGGGCTTGGGTCAGCTTACCTTCTCAGACCCACTCTTTGAGCTGGTAAGCCAAACATATAATGCAATACTCAATAAAAACACTACCATAACAAACCCTAAGAAATAGGACTACATACAATACAAACTCTTTTTTCTGTAAGCCAGGAAAAGTTAAAAACTTTGCTTGCTTACATCCCTATTATAACAAGCAAACAGATCCACGTACCACCTGTATTATACACAGCTGGCACTGTCAGGCATTGAGCCGCCTTCTTATATAATAACTCCTTTATTTGCTTCTTTTCTCTTTAGGAAGACCAAATGTTTGTTTATTGAGACAGCAGTACCTTAATGTCAGTATCTCCATATGCTTTACACTCCTAATAGGTGTGATGCTTTAAAGTGAATGTGGCAAGATAATGTGAGCTGCATATTGAATGGAGTGCTGGGGGCACTCTCAGTCAGTCAAAGTCTGTCAAGTCCAGTTTCAGTCAACTTTCATTTTTTTTACAAACCTGCCAGAGACGGCATATTGCCAAAGAGAAGTGCGGGAATGAGGAGGATTCTTTGTCCAAAGAATCAAAGCTGATTTACGAGATATGAAAAACATGCTAATCTTGTCCTCTTGACATCGTAGCTCAGTTGTTAAATAATGTGAACCCCTAGCAACTCAAACATTTTCTATTTTACATTCAAGTTATTTCCAGAACTGAAAAGCTTTCACAGCCCATTACTTGCTTTTGGGTTTCAGAAAATGAATTTCAAATCAATTATATATTCTTTCAATTTGCATCATTACCAGTCTGAAAGAGAGGCAGTTCAAGTTCTCCAAAAACTGGGAAAGAAAAACAATTTTGGGGAACAATAATCTTTGACAGCACATTCTTGCAGCCACACACACACACACACAGACTTTCTGCTGAACTTCTGAAGCAAGAAATTTGCAGATATAATTATTTGAATTAGATGAATGGCTCATCCTTAATTTTGCACTGAACACTGCTCAAAGGCAGGAACAGAGCAGATCAGCACTAATCGAATGCTGCAATTTCCTTCTATCACCAATCATCTGATGACAACATTTAATGTGCTGCAGCCATGTACTCTCCATCTCCAGACATTAAATATTCATACAAACACAACAAAGCTGCGGTGGACAGGAGTTGTTGAAAAATGGATAATCACCCTCAACCGTGAAATATGAAAAATCTGAAAGTATAATAAGTGTAAATTATGAATGTGGGCATGACGAGCAATGATAAGGGAATAAATGATGTACATGGGCCAACACGCAAAGAGGTGGATGCCCCGCTGAGCTCATTCATCTTCCGCGTTCCATCTGAAAACAGTCCATGGCGCTGTGGCCAGAGGAAAGCTGCTTTGATCCAAGTGAAATGCCACATCGCCCATCCAGATCAGACTGGAGCCATTTAATTTTTTGTTCAAATTCTCAATGACATAATGTTGCCATCTTGAATGGGGCCACGACTGGCCAAAGGCCAGAAAGATGCATCGGCACAAAGCCCGTTGGGTCTTTCAAAAGCAAAGAGATTCCAATTGCTTTCAAATGACCACACAGAGCCAAAACTCACAGGAATCAAACCTGGATTAGCATTAGACGGGGTGGTGTGGCTGAGTGGAACATTTAATATTTCACAGCTCATTTCTGACACTTTGTGTGTGGCTTCTTGCATGTTAATTGTGGAATAGGCGCACTGGGCTAAAAGGTTAGACTGGCTGATGGGTGAGGCACAATCTGCATGCATAGCCGGTATTAAGGTGGGGTTAGAGTGGGCTATATCTGCGCCGAGAATTATCAGGATTACAACAGCTCGAACATAGCCACACCTAGAAATGACCAAATCTTTAAGAAATCCTATCTGACTTCCTGCATTAGGCCGTTTCCAGTTAATGCAGTCCAATAGCACTGCCAACTTTAAATGGAGCCTTCTATCAATTATATTTCTGTAAACACAGTTATCTCATCGTGTGTGTTTGAACGTGTTTTTCTTTTCTTAAAGACACAGATCGGTTAACCTGTAAAACCTAAACCATGAAATAGTTGAGAGAGAGTTGAGAAAATTCTAATTTCTTTTTAAACTGGAGTGTTTATCGAACCTTCTCACAAAATAATAAAAAATCTAGTGTGTTGTTCTTCAGCAGAAAAAAAATCACACCAATGATGTAGAGGTCTCTAAAACTCACAAAAACTATAGTTTTTCATATATATTATATATCATATCAAATATGATACACTTGGCGTTACAGGATTAAGAAAAGCCAAAGTCACACTTTACGTTGATAGTTGGAAAATATCTTTAAAAGGATGAGAAGTTTGAGGTTTGAATCCAGGAGTGAGGT
The DNA here is from genome assembly GCA_015106755.1 of Etia nguti. Taxonomy (NCBI): domain Eukaryota; kingdom Metazoa; phylum Chordata; class Actinopteri; order Cichliformes; family Cichlidae; genus Etia; species Etia nguti. Next base: position 50,475 of record VUQG01024001.1, on the reverse strand, counting down.
AGCTATCGGCACGGGTGGTCTCAACTCATCCAAATGTCACTGTTGCACCCAATCAAAATAAAAAGTACAGCAAATGGAAACATGGGGATACTCTTCTAACTTCTGCTTCTGATCTGGTGGGCAGCCTACAGCCAGCCTTTGAAGTCAGCTGCTGCTCTCGTCTTCTTTTCGCTGTGTTCATGAGTCTTTGACTGCACACTATAAACTCTGATGCCTCAGACTGCACACACATCGTCTTACTGCTTTTGAAGCATAATATACCAAAAAAAAATAAAATAAAAATGTAAGCTTCGAGAGAAGAGATGCCAGCATCTAGCCTCAATTTGGTAACGTGTACTTTCCTCACCTCCAGGCTACAGCTATGCCTACATCCCGTTTGCCCACCTATTATTTATACAACACTGCTCATGGAACTTGTTAGACTCAGTTTAACAAAGAAAATTCCTTGTGAACTCAAACTACAGCAGAAAAAAAGTGTGCAAAAACTGCAACTTTCATAACATCAGCTGAACAGGAGAGAAAATGTTTAACTCTGGCAGTATGAACACCAACTCCAGCTTCCACCGTCCCTGCTTTGCTGTGAGCACCTTCCTCGGCTGGACCACCAACGGTTTCTCCTCAGTCTCAGGACTTCAGCCTTCCTGCTCTAGACTGTCACTGCTTTTCTGAACTTGTTAAGCTTAGACAAATCACATCTGCCATTCCAACCTTAGAGCATGGTCCCAGGCACTGACTACGTAACACTGTGCCTTTGTTTAAATGAATGCTTAAAACTTGCATTGAATGCAGTGACGTGTAGATCAAATTTGCTTGTGACTTTAATGAAAGTTCTTCGAAACACAAGAAATAGGTCATCTTATCAGTGTAACTATCTCGGCTGGGGGAAAATGAAAAGGTTGGTCAATAGCAGGCAGAGACATGAACAGTTTACTAAAGGTAAAGGAGCTTGTATGATAGAACACAGTAACAGGGCAGGCTCTATTAACCTCTGACACCAGGGCAAAGCGTGTGAATGAAAAAAGAGCAGCCGCAGGCAGCCAACAGGGTTAGAGAACATGGCATGGGTGCGTTGGTGTGAGTTGAAGACAAACACAAAGTATAAGATCACTGTAATCGGACTGAATGTTCCACCGGTTGAGTCAACTTGCTGCTCATTCTCTGAATTAGCGCATCTATTCCCGCTGCAGCATGATGACTGGACGTGAATATGAATTAGAGTTACACAAACACAGATCCTTGTCAGACTTCCTGATAAAAATCCATCGCCGTTTCATCCAGCCTCTCTGATGGTACATTTTTCCTGATGCTTCAAGAGTCAAATTAAATATGAACACTTCGAGCCAAGAAAGATTTCTTCAGTGAAAGAAAAAAATGGCACTTGAGACATGAAATATTCAAAATGTTGATGTAATAAATATGAATTATGAATCGAGTTTTCAGGCAGAGCGTTGAGGGATTAAGTGATGACACAAAGCAACACAGAAGAGTGAATGATGATGGCCCTGCCCTGCTCCAACCACCCATGTACATTTGTTATTGTGCATGTGGCTGTAACCACAGTGAGGGTGTATTGATCTCTCTGAAATGTCACCCAGACAGCATTCTGCCTTTTTTTTCCCCTTGTTTTTGAAACGTGTTTATCTTTTTTAAAAATTCTAATAGCACAACACAGAAAATCTGAGCTAAAACTATGTGGAGGCGGATGGAACAGCAACTACACCGTCTGGAGATTAGACTCTTATTTTACAAGAAAAAACACTTAACTATATACAGCCCCATATATTTGATAAAGACATGTCTCATTAATCACACATTGTAAAACTTTAACCAAAAATGTAAAGACAACTGGCCTGCCGTGCTGTAGACCCAGACTACTACAGTACAAGGTCAAAATCAGTATATCCTACAGATTGACTGTACTGGCATCTGGATGAAGAATCTAGTTGAAGAATTTAGCTTCGTAACACATATATCCAAATATATAGGTGTGTGTGTGAGTGTGCGTGTTTGTGTGTACTCACACAAGACTCAGTGCTAGCTATAGAAAAAGCTTGACAGTAGTTCTTGCTGCCAAGGGTGGCACAAGAACTGCGCAAACAATTATTAAGTTTAGGGGACAATTATTTGTTTCACGACTAGGTTTAGATAATCTTTTTTCCCTGAAGAAATTAAATTATTATTTTAAAACTCCTTTGTATTTACTTGGGTTATCTTTGATAATCGATTCGCCCTGCTAGCGCAGAGCATTATCATTCCCAACGTGTAACATAGTGACGATTTGTCACGCCCTTAGGCGTCTCATAGTAATGCAAAAGATACCCTTCCTCGTCCTTATGAAATGCTCTGGGTTCCCAATCGAATCCAACACAATGCCGCTCACAACAGTAAGACGTGCTTAGAGCAGAGGCTCCAGCCATCCATTCCAGCCCTAACCATAACCTTAACCTTAACATAAAACACATTTATAGATTTATTCCAACTGGCTCTCATGCCTCCGAACACGTCACATTGGTTAGTATGTTACGCGTTGGGATGAGAACATGTTTGCTAGCGGCTATCCCTGAAGCTCAGGTCCTCTATCAGAGGCCTGGGAGCTTGAGGTTCCTGCTCTGTATCTTCTGGACAGAGATCTTGGATGTTGTTCCTGGGATCTGCTGGAGTCACTTGCCCAGTTTCGGGGTCAGTCCCCCGAGTGCTCATATTACCACGGGCACCACTGTTGCCTTTACCCTCCACATCTTCTCAAGCTCCTCTCTCAGCCGTTGGTATTTCTCCAGCTTCATGTGTTCCTTCTTCCCCATGTTGCTATTGCTTTGTATAGCTACATGTATCATTACGGCCATCTTCCTCTGCTTGTCCACCAATACTATGTCCGGTTGGTTAGCCATCACCAGTTTTTCTGCCTGTGTGTAGAGATCTCACAGGATCTCAGTTCAGTCATTTTTAACCATTCCAGTGGCCGTATCCCATTCTGTATGCTATGCCAGCCACTTGGTTATGGTGTTTCATATATATAGGTGCAGGCTGTTCAAGAAAGTATTGAAGCCCCTCCTTCCACACTGCAGACACAAATACAGTCTAATTCTGTGGAAAACGATGCAACATGATCGTTTTTTACACCGTGGTGTGATATTTAAATTGCTTAGTAGTTCGTTAAGCACATTGCTGAAAAGTTAATGAGCAGTAACCCCATCATTTGGTCTTTTGCAACATTTTTTTTGACTTCCAAATTGTAACTCGTTGTAACTGTAATTTTATTTATTTTTAATTAATCATAAGCAATCATAATTAACGGCAATTAATCAAAATGCTCCAGCTGGACAGAGCATGATTAACTATTTCCTCATTTACGCTAATATAATCTAACTTGCTCTTAGTTGCGCATTCGTGCTTGAGGGGATACTAAACGAGGACACAACGGGATTAGCCCCATACTTTTATAGGTGGAGGAAACTACGGCTCTTCGGTGGAAAAGGTTTTGCACATCTGTGTAGTTTGTGTATTAAGCTGAGGAAGATTACATTCTCCTCAGTGCTTTCCACATTTCTGATGTTTCTGCCCGTGGCTATACCTCCCCCATTAAGTGGTGAAGAAACTTGATATACATGTGTAAAAATACATTTTGTAGATAAAGTGATAATATTTTTCAGTATTTCTTCAGAGGTGTGAGTGATAGTCCAAGCTTGTTGTCACTCTAATTCCAGGGTTTGGGAAACTAAGCCACTTCTGCTGGTGAATGATGACTGGCTTCTTGAGAAATGGTACTGAAACTACAGGCTACAGGCTTGAAAACTAATCAGTGACACTGACAGACAGCTAGTGGCTCAAATCAGGATGCTGTCAACTCGCTGTTAACAAGCAAAGTAGAATTATCTTGACTAATGGTTAGCACCAGTTCTCCAGACACAGAATTAGCCTTATCAAGCTTGCTCCCAAAATGAACAGTAAGTGACCAGAAGCACTGACTTATCAGCCTTAAATGCTGTCCAAATCGCTAAACAAACAATAGCCTGGGCTGCTCTGTCAAAGCTGAAAGAAGCTGTTAATAAGAGGTGTCAAATTAAATTAAACCCTCGATTTAAGTTGTTTGCTGCTGTTTCCCGATCCAGCTCCAAGGAGTTTCATTCTGAGTAAAGCCTGCCCTGTGGGGAAGAGTAATTTTATATTTTGGAGAAAAAAAAGTCACGCCTGATTTGTTCTCATTGTAAACAAGTAAGGGACTAAATATGTGGATATGCTGGTAAAAAGCAACACCGCCTGCTACCAAGGAACAACAAAAACACATATAATTCCAGCAATGTTGTGACGGTGCACTGCTTCACTCCCACATCTGTTATGCAACATGTGCAAATGCAAACCACAGTGAGCACTCATTTATGGAGTGAACACTCAGTTCAGAGAAATAAATTGGAGCAAAGACAATAACCTGGCGATTCTCTGGTTTTCATTGTTTGCAAATTTCATTTCATTCCTCTACACTAACAATTTCCAGCACTTCTTCTTCTCTTCTTATCTTTTTCCACATTTGCAAGCAAGTAGAAGTTCGAATAAAACACCTGCCAGCTTTAACAAAAACCTAGAAGAAACATACCTTATCTGAAAAAGACTGATGCTCCTTTCCTGCGTTACACCACTTAGTTTGGAGGATTAAGGAACCATTTAGTCTTAGAATGAAGCACTGGGATGTTTCTCTCTCTGCAGCTCAAATGTGGCATCAATTCCAAAATAATCAACAAATATATATTCCTGAAATACACTTGAACACATGGAACATGTCAAATTTAAAAATTAGATTTTTTTTTTGCCCCACTGTCCTTCCTCCATGCCTAATACTCATTCTTACTAATAGCATTTTTAAGGTACCAATCCCCTGCTGCTGCACTGAAAATCAGTAACAAAATACACTAGGACTATATGGTATTCCTGTCCATTACAAGAACTATGTACTTTGTGGTTGTCAAGTCAATAAATGTGTTTATAGAGCACAATTCAACAAAACAGATATTGAGCAAAGTGCTGAACATCAACTAAAACCACCAAAAATGAAACAAATAAAACAATACAAATAATCTAAGAACAATCATATAACAAATAATGCACTACCAATAAAACTAATAATGTTAAAAATATTTTAAAAGTGAAAAAAAAATACACTGAGGAAAATGACACAGGGTGAAATAGAAACTGAAAAGGCCAGTGAGGGCTCTGAATACTGATAGCAAAGGTAGATAACCTAATTTGACCGAGGATGCCTGGAATTTTTTTCATAGGACTAAAAATAGGAATACAATGATGGATGGCCCGGAGCAAGCCCATACATGTGATCAACAACATTTTCAAATCGAACCTATACTTCACAAGAAGCCAGTGTAATGATTTAAGTATAGACAAAATATGATCATGCTTCCATGCACCATTCAGCATTTTGAATCAACTGTAAGCGTAATATTAGTGCCTTGCTCAGTCCAAAATTTAACAAATTGCAGGAAGTTAATAAAAGCATGAATTACTTTTCCAAGGTGGTTAACAGACAAAAAATGTAAAGTTAAAAATCTGAAAGGCTGTAATAACTGATTTGATCTTTAAGTCAAATTTTTTAAAAAGGAATCAAAAATATCACTGATATTCTTTAACTGAGGTTTAAAATGTTAAAAATAAGAAAAAGCTTTGGGACGATTAACTGTCTGGACTGAAGCACTAAAACTTCATTTTTGTTTTGATACATGTTAAGGATATTTTGTGAGAGCCAAGTTTTAACCTCAGGTTCAACAACCTGCCTGAAGAGTTGGTGTCTGGTTTAAGTGGCAGGTAGCATAAAAGTTGTAAACAATACAATGTTTTTTTTAAAATATGGCCCAAAATGGTAGTTTATACAGTGAAAACAAAACTGGACCCAGAATTAAACCTTGAGGCACACCGCAGGTTAAGGAGGAGGTGCTGTTAGAAGAGTAGCTGTCAATGCTGACAAAAAAGGGCCCATAAGTAAGGTAAGACTTGAACCAAATAATGACACTGTCACAAATACAGTTACATCACTCAAGATTGATTTGTGCTCCACTGTACTAAATACACCAGTGAGATCCAGAAGCATGAGGACAACAAAGTCAACAATTCACGCAAGGCCGATCCTGTGCTGTGATGAAATTTAAAACCAGACTGAAAAATCTCAAAAATATTGTTTTTATGTAAGAAAGACTGCAGCTGCTGGTAAACATTTTGTCCAGTACTTTAGATAGAAAGGTCTGGAGTAAAATCTGATGCCTCTATAGGATGAAGATTTGTTGTCTTTATGAGAGGACTTACTGTTACATGTTGAGAGAGTAGGCTGGCACTGTCCCTGTCACTAAACAAGTATTTATAATAGTTCAAATTGATGCCCCTCTTATGTAGAAACCTGTTAAAACAGATGAGAGGGAAACTTATCTGATTTATACGTAATAGTCGTTGACTTATAAAGATATTACTTAGGACTGAAAGTGAGACAGGCTCAGAGTGGTCCAGTACAGGGTGGATCATTAATTCTAAGAGGTGAGATCTTATCAAAAAAAGATATTAGGAAGGTGTCATACAGTGCAGGATAGATAAAGAAGGGGGCAGAGGGTTAAGCACAGAACTACCTGTACTGTGGAGGATTACTTAAGATTACTTATTTACTTAAGACTATGTAAAACTATTTAAAAACAGCATTTTTACTTTCTTATCTCACATTTTTATGTGAAATAGAGTTAGTTATCCGTACTGATATCACCTGTCAAAATAAACCTTTCAAAGGAGTGGGAGTTATGGTTTAATTGATTAATTTTACCCTTTTTAATTTTAAGCCGTGAAATCAAATCCCTGTGCAGTGTTAGTCCGTTAGGAAATGACATGCTACATATTCCCCATGGAACTGTGCAACATTAGGTAAGCTAAAGAGAGTGTCATTAAAACTTGAAAAATATATTTTCTAACTTAAACAAACACAATGTGATTTGTGCTGGCATCGCTGAACATGGAAAACAAATTTTTACCATTAGCATTTTCTATGTATATTCCTTGCTATGAAAATTGGCGTAATTTTCTTCTAACTTTCTTCTGTGAACATCTTTGTCCATTTTACCATGACCCTAGTGTTCATCTTAACTTTATTCTATCTAATACAATCTTGCGCTATCCAGAAAGACAGCTATAGCGATTAAGATAGTTAGCTGTTAATTGATTTGTATACTATACTTTCTTTAAATATACAATACCAATAAAACCTTAAATGAATGTGTTTTTGAGCTGGAAAGTGAACCACAGACCTGTTTTCAAAATTTTGCCAGTTTACACATATTTATAAAGAGGTTGCATAATTTAGCTAGCTAGTTGACCTTTAAGCCTTGATTATATTTTCTGTGTCTGACAGGGTCTGCTAAGTAAATTCAATTTTGTCATCAGACAGTGAGCATGAGGGTGTGCATGGATGGATATATCTATCTATCTAGATAGATAGATATATAGATAGATATTCACTCCACATACAGTGATGAAAAAACGTAGTTTCTTAGTTTTCTACAGATACATGTTTCAAATATGTCCCCCCTTAAATTGTATTCCCCATCACTTTTAGCAAATGATTTAAGAATACTGTCAGGAGGTAGGCTGTTTATTCTTTTATATATAATTTTTGCGGTACGAAAATGAAACACGTCAGTGAATTTGAATATTTTTTATTTTAACAATAGTGGATTTGTATGATCAATAAACAGCATTATGGATGATCCTTATGGCCCATTTTTTACACTATGGATAATGATTACTTCTAAGTACTGCCACAAATACTAATAATAAATTTAACAAACTTAACAAGTCCTGAAAATGATTGTTCAATCCATCTCATCAGTCTATCTGCAAGAAACACCCTCAGTGATGAGGATGGTCACCTGTTTGAGCACTGCCTCTCTGTTCTTACAACTCCCTCATGTGCACTGTTCGGGCTATTAACCTTGCCCAGCCCAGGTGCTGTGGGAGTTTTCCCCTCTGCTCACACTTACACTGAGCAGTGACCATTTCAGTGGAGGGCCACAAGATCAGAGGGGACTGAAAAAGGAATTTCACCCTGCGTGCCCAGAAAAAGAGAGAACCAGTGGGCATACATCCAGTCCCCAGCTCAACTCTACTGTTTGTATAGAGCCATTCATCTCCTTATTAGGATCAGTCTTAAGGCTGAAAGGAAACTACAGGACCCCTCTGTGTTATTGGTGTCAGTGTCAGAAGGTTTGTAAAGATGCTGAACAAGGAGCTCAGTGCTATTTGTTTAAGTATAGACAGGGACAGGCACAGAGATACAGGCACACATTTTAGACTTGTCTTTAAAACTTTTCTAGGCAGAATCATCCTTTTGCTAAAGACTGCTACTTTGCAGACAATAGAGTGTGGTTTGCTAAATGGCAGCTGAAAGCCAACACCAATCGTCTTAATCTGTAGACCGGAGTTTTTGGCAGGGTTGTGCGTGTTGTTGGCATAGAAGTGCCTGGTGAGATTGCAGAATGAAAACTGCTACCAAAGGGACATTGAACATAGCATCAATTATAAACGAGCCTCTCATTACCGCTGCCAACATAAAAACAACAGAGGGAAAATAAATCGATGGATGACAAAGAGTCCATGAATGATCAGTGCGTGCAGAGTCAAACGCATTATGCCAGCAAAAAAACAACAACAACAAAATGCTCTGAAACCGTGGAAGAATGAAAGAAAAGCCTCCAGTTATATAAAAAAGAACTTTCTGACTATCACAGAGGGAGCTGCTGATGCCAAAACAGTGAGTGGTTTCCATTACTGAGGAACAGCCTTACAACTTTATGAGTGCAGGTGGGGGAGAGAAGTGAGAGTGCTGTGCGGGGAGAGATAACGATACAAATGCATGAGTGATCAAAAGCCAACCCACAGCAGTTTCAAGCAGGAGTGGACCACCCTAAAATACAACAACATTTCATTTCCTCTACAAAACGCTGCTGCTTGTTGAACAGAATGACAAGGAATAGTTGCTGTACTCTGAGTTTGGCACTGACGGACACGGATAACTGCTGCAGAGATGGGCCCACTACAGATTGGAGCGCCTGCTGATTATAAATCAACAACAATATTAAAGAAGTGCGAGCCATACTAGCACACCAAGGAACAAGATAGTAAACTAAACATGCACTCAAGTCAGCAATGTTGGACAGGTAGAAGTAATAGAAGAAGTTTACAGTTACCTCACTAAGAGCTAAAACTTAAAAGCTAAAAATTAGCTTAACTAGGTAATTAATTAAGCTAACTCTTAGCTTAAGAATCTTTAAGTAAAAACAGACTTTTTGCTGTTCCTGTACGATACCAGTGTTAATAAGTTATACTGTAATGAAGAGACCGAATGGCAACATCAGTTTCGTGTTTCTTTACTCAAACCAAAAGAAAAAAATGTAGCATGTAAGTATACGCAGGAATATAATTTTAGTGAATTTTTCAGAAAAAATGGCAACAGGCTCAAGATAAAGAAAAGTATATTCATGTCATTCAACAAACTTATTAGAACTTTTATCATTTCAGGTTAGTGCGACAGTCATTAGTGCATATTGCCGATGTTTACAGTTCTCGTTTCTTGTTACCATAAGTATAGGTTTCCCAACAAGTATCACTGAACACAATGAGAGTGAGAGCTGTCAGAGAAAGCATGTCAGCCCTCGATTTCAATTCAATTTTTATTTATATATTGCCACATCACAACAACAGTCACCATAAAGCACTTTATACTGTAAGGTAAAGATTCTAAAATAATCAGATGCTATGCTAACTCTCCTCCTCCAGTACAATGCTGCCCGTTAGATTGGCCCATTGTCAACAATACCCCATTTATTGATTTTTGTTTCATTCATATCGGTGCATGTAATTTTATTTATATTTTTATATATTTTGTATTAGTTCTGTGTATATTTAGCTCTGTGCTGGTTATATAACAATCTAGAATAAAGTTCAGGCTAAACATCTGGACTGAATTAATCAACAACTGGGTTACAAAGTAATGTCAGAATACAAAGAGAAGGTAAAGCAGTCGTAAAATGAATACTGTGACTCATAAATTCTCACAGTATGTGCAGAAACGTGTTTTGCCTGTATAAAAAACGGTGGGTGGGAGATAAAGCAAAAGCTCAAAGTAAGCACTGCCAACACTTAAGGTGAATCTATCCACCTTCACCAAGCTTTTTCAGCACAGTTGTGCAAGTAGACACTTGATCCTCTTTGAAACAATGCCTACCTGTAAAGGTGTACTTGAAAACAGTCAGAAGGAAAACGTCCTTTCTGTACGTTGTTCAACAGCAAATTAATATCATATCATATTCTTTTGTGGGAAAAGTAACAAAACGCTTGGCCCCAGAAGTTAATATTTCCCCTTTAGCAGAAACAGCTAAAATTTTTCATAACCTGCAAACTTTTTCCATGTATAATTCTATCAGTTTACAGATGTTTGAGGGTTTTACTGTATGTCTCCACCCCATGATCAATTGTAATCAGGGCTTTGAGCCATTCCATTAGTTTCCATTTCTTCTCGGTGGGTTAGTGCGGTCTGGATCGTCTTCCTGTTGAAAGGTCTAAGCACTTTCTGATCTGATGCATAGCTCATTGCATTTTGCTCCCAGTGTTTGATTAGGCCGCTCCCACCTCCATGTTTCACAGTTATCATAAGTTTCTTCTCCTGGAAAGCTGTATTTCCTCTGTACAAACATAGTCTATTATTACTGTGGTCAAACAGCTCTATTTTTTGAGGGGGGTTTTTTCATTTGAACAGCTATGACTGCTGGCATGGCACACAGATCAAATCTGAGCAGTCTTTTACACTTCGATACCAACTGCTGCAAGAGTTACATGTAAATCCTGGGATATTTTAGGGCTTTTGGCGATTTCTTTTTGTGTCTTATGCTGTAGCTACTGGTTTTTTTTTGTCTTTTTATTTATTTAAGTGACAAAAAGATTTTGTATTATCTTTTTTTGCACAAATTTTTTCAAAGAGATCAAAATCCTTGCCTGTTTAAATGTGTCAGGAAAGCAGTAGACAGACCATATGAAGTGGCTGCATGTCTCAGTGTAGGATGGTGTTTACTCGTGCTTTTAAAAAAATCAAAACTCTTAATGGATTTGCTCTGAAGATCTGCACAACTTCTGTACCTACTAGAAGTCTGCTACATCCGTCAGTGCAGCTTCACAGTACAGCCAGGACACTTATGTATTCATTTATTCCCACTGCATGCCACAAGGCAGTCATACTTTAGCTCACAGTCACAAAACTCACTGTGATGGATTCTCCATCATAACTACATTTTAGGTCTAAAAGCCGATCATTTTATTATGTGCATAAGTTACTGTTACTGACGGCTGCGTGGAAGATGTGACTCATGCATTGAGTAATTTAAAATATGGTACGCTTTGCAACGTAAATACAAAGTTTACACATTTTGTAGTAAACTGACAAAAATAATGTGAAATACAGTATGACTGATGGCAAAACAATTTAATCATAGGGTCCATTTAGGAGTTGTTTTGTACCTTTCCATTTTATCGCAAAGTCTTCCTTTGCAGATGAAAGTATAGATCTTCAAATTTTAAGTCGAGTCCTTCAGTGCCTTTGGTTTCATGTTTAATAGCTTAAAGTTCTGATTAAAAGTTCAAGAAGAAATAATCAAAAAAGAAAACCTCACCATATGACCATACGATTGTCAAATTCTGGCATGTTTAGCCTTTTAGCAACCAGCAAGCTGCTGGTAGGTAGGGTTACTACTTGTAGGTTAGATTATGCTGATTCACTCACATACTAAATCAGCATAGTTACACAGTCTAGGCATTCAATGGTATCAATTCCTTCAACCTCTAAGAGCTGCCTTCACGTTCTTGCAATATAAGGCTGGGCATTGTCGTGCACCAGAAGGAACCCAGGACCCTCTGCACCAATGTGAAGTCTGACAATGAGTCCAAGGATTTCATCCTGATACCTTAAAGGCAGTCAGGGTGTCATTGCCTAGACCAGGGGTGGGCAACTCCAGGCCTCGAGGGCCGGTGTCCTGCAGGTTTTAGATCTCACCCTGGGTCAACACACCTGAATCAAATGATTAGTTCATTACCAGGCCTCTGGAGAACTTCAAGACATGTTGAGGAGGTAATTTAGCCATTTAAATCAGCTGCGTTGGATCAAGGACACAATCTAAAACCTGCAGGACACCGGCCCTCGAGGCCTGGAGTTGCCTACCCCTGGTCTAGACTGTAGACTTTTATTTTTATTTTTCATTTCATTTCATTTAGCCACTTTACGATTCATGTGAGAGGTTAAACGGGACTAACATGAGCCGATACCAATATTCTGCTAATTTAGCATGATTAATCACAGGACACAGCCCAAACAGCTGCCAAATGGACTCTGCGGTAAAAAAGTATTTGTGACAGCAGAAACCATGTGAAGCTGAAGAGGATTCTCGGTCGTGATATAAAAAAAGATGACGTCATGAATAGGATTTGATGTGAGAATAAGTACACAGCTCGCATGCTTTGCCACAGATTTTCTCTGTGTGTACAGCGCAGTACAGTTGATCCTTCACGAAGCTCCAAACGCAGCAACACAAACAAGTCGCTGCAACAAACGTCTGAACAACTCAGAAAAACACACAAGTGTGTCACGTGTTTCCGCAGCATAAACTGAGAAGTGTAAACACACACTCTGTAACCAAGCATGACTGTACACAGTGCAGAGTAATGACTGTGCCTGTGCCTGGATCTGCCTTCCGACCTGTCCGACCAGTTTAAAAGCCACACAATGGGCCTGAAGGCAGTGGGAGTCCTATGTGTGCCTACTGTAGTCCTCCACAGACCACTGCAACAAACACCAGCAGCAAGACCCCCAATAAACATATTTTCCAGCACGGAGGAGCACTGGGTGATATCCAGCAAGAAGACAGCCAAACATAGTCTGCCTGCAGACTACGCCCACCTGCTTCACTGGGCATTTGCTGCACAATCCTCTTCAGTCTAATTACCAGTGAAATATAATGTAGAGATCAGAGTGTACCTACTGTCCTTAGCTGAGCTGTATATCTCGTTAGCCAAGCAGCAGCAGCAGCAACACATTTTAATCACTGAGCACTTGGGCCAAATGCAGTCTTACTTTACCTGCAACGTGCAACTTAATCATGCTCGAAAATTATTTTATGCAAATCACCTCATCTGTATTTTGCTAAGCAGCAGTAAGCAGGCAATTGTTGTGATTCTTTTTTTACTTTTTGCAACCCTAATCTCGCCTAATCCTCTTTTTAGGTCTTGATTTATGAATTTATTAACAGTTTGCACAGAGATCGACCTTGGCACCGACTATTTTTTCCTCGTTTTACTGGCTTTTACGCGGAAAACTCCGGCAATCCAGCTCAGCAATCACAGGGAGAAATGAACACAGATCAACAGCGGAATTAGCCTTCCTCCACAGCTGTTGAATGCAACGGCTCTAATTAAGTGAAGTGGCCAAAAGGAAACAATAGCTGCTGGCCTGGTTTGTTGGAAGAGGCCAAAATAGCTGGATAAAAGTATTTCCACAGCAGACCTCAGTGAAGGGGGAATAAACAACCTGAAAAGAAGCGGCTGCTGTTCGCCGCCCCACATGAACCAACTTTGCCTGTAAAATATATTTTCCCTTTACTGTGGGGAGGCAAGAAAAAGCAGCATTATGGGATATCGTGAGCCAGATCAAAGCCAGACAACAACATGATGAGTCTCATCCTTCAGAGGCAGGGGATTTGTTCAAAGGAGGCGGCAGCGAAGAGGGAGCGAGGGAGACGAGCGCGGGTATGCAAAGAAGAGGGGGAAAAGGAGCAAAAAGAAGGAGAACCTGCTGAGTCACTGTAATCATGAGGCTGAGGCGAGCTGAGCCACAGCTGCTCAGGGTAAAGCTAAGAACCCCACCCCCCACCCCCTTTAGAAGGACAAAGTCATGCTTCTCATCGCCAGGGAGGGAGGAGACATGTGACCGAAGGTGGGAAACAGAAGAGCGAAATAAAACTGTCTTACAGCATGAAATAGCTCTTCCTTCTCTATTCTCACATCTGAGGGCAGACAGAATGATGCAACTGGTAGAAGGCCATAAATCGCCAGAAGCTGTAAAAAGCTAAAAAACACTGCCTTGATCAGACAGACAGCAGCAGGATATAACTGGCTTAAAATGAGACCTATGACACAAAGACGGGGGACGACCAAATAAGTGTCGACACTGCTGCTGGCAACCCCCAGACAGACTGAAACAATGATGTTCCAGTCTGAACCCTAATAATATTCTGACAGGACTGCAGTGGACGCTACAATCTGATGAGGCTTAATTCGATCCCCATAAAAAAAAAAACAAATCGCACAACCACTGCAATTATGTTGTCAGACTCAGTGGCAGTAATGTTGTGTTATCCTCTTTTGTTTTTTTTCCCCAAATAAAGCTGACAAAAGAGTGTGTAAAACAGCAAAAGATTCAGTCTCTGTGCAGATTGGGTAAACAAACACAAATCTGCAGAGTACCGCAGCTACTGCTGTACCTCTAAAATTACAGCTGTATCAGCCCACAATCAATAACACAGCGCTACTCATCCCTTATCAGGTATCAGGCATTAGACACACGGTGTGTAAGCTATGCTCGATTTGCATGTGAAAGTAGTCAGCATTCCACTGATCCATAGGCTTGAGATTGGACAAAAATGACAGCCTTCCAGTAGCAAAGCCAAAATATCTTGATTGTGCCCCTTGTGGCTGGTTGTATTATAGGTCATAAATCCCTCTCTCTATCTAGCGGATGAGACATGAGGAAAAAAAATCCCCAAACGTCATCTCTTACAGATCAGATTTGCGTTATTATAGATCTCTCCTTGGATTATTTAGCAGCCTTTAGGCTTTTTTTCTTTCATCTGTCTGAAAGAACAACGCTTTCTGCGATAGTGTCACTAGTAGAGAGTTGTGCGCTCTTATTTTGAAAGTTCAGTCACTACTAACCATTTACCTATTTAGGTGGTCCTTGATATCCTTCTCCTGTCTGATAAACCGTGGACGTGGGAATGCTAGACCTCGCTCTGACCTGGAGATCAGCTGTGAGCTGCATGGCCAATCACTCAATCTAGCAGGTGGGGAACGGCTTAATGTGCCACTATGGTGCACTCACTGAAGAGGCAGCTGCAGTCCACGACCTTGGAGTTGGAGTACAGAGACTCACTGAAGAGGAAGATGACATTACTGATCCAATATTTGTCACATACTATTTCACATTTAACATTTTTGCTTGGAAGCACATTACAACCAATAATTTGTAGCTTGCATGTGAGCTCCTGCAAAACTACTTTCTCCACAATAGAATCCAAATCGAAAACACTGCAAATTAAGGGCTTCTTATTACATTGATGCGGCTACACTTTATGTCAAACTTTTCACCAGTTATTTGATACTATAAAGCATCTGACTGTTGTCACGACTGACAGAGGTGATTGACAGCTGCTCCGGATTAAGTAGTTACAGAGTAACTGTCAGACCAATGTTCAGAAATTGTGCAGAAGAACGTCAAACTGTACTTAATAAAACTCTTCAGGGACACGTGGCATTTTCACTATTCTCAGTCTACAAGAGGACTATTCCCCAACTGATTTATGGGGTGTTGATATTATCATCTGATTAAAGCTATTTGCTGATCTGTGTGACTGATAAATGAAAATGTAAAACGCAAAGAAGAAACAGAAGAAACACCCTTCAACCGTGTTCCGGGTGTTGACATTGCATATTTTGTCCACCAGTGGGTACTCCCTGTTTCCTACAAACACAACCAGCTGATCTGAGCACTGATGATGGAATTTGCATCACTTGAACCCTTGCAGACAGTTGCATACTCACTGATAGGAGAGCACCACTAGCATGAAGCTATCTGACGTATTCCATGTCTGAAAACCTCAGAAAGTTCGCACCGGTTTCCATTTGCTGCTTCTGGTTTGAATATTCTGTTTTCATTAACTTTATTATTTTGTAATAATGAACCACAACAGCAGTGCTTTTACATTTCAGTCTCGGCTTATTTGCTTTTACTGGTGGGAGCAGCAAATCTTTCCATAATGAGAAAGGCACAAATGTCTCCAAATGAGGGCTGAGACGGCTCTTTGTGCAGCTTCTTTTTTTTTTTTTTTAAATAATGACAGTCATGCTTGTGGTAAATGTGGTAAATGATAACTAGTGATCAGATCTGTAATCTGTGAATACACAAACTTTTGTCTTCCACATCACGTCTTGTGCATGCATGCATTGTGCGCCCTTGTGGAGGGGAAATGCAATTTGAATGCAGCCCCACTATCAGTGAAAACAGCTACATGGAGAAGCATCTACAGAATGCAAACACTGAACAGTCATTGCTCAAAGAATAACAGCCAGAAATATCAATGCTGTTACACTGAAGGTTGATGCATCCATGCTTGTGAAGATTATAACACTGAAGGTTAGAGAAGGAGGCATTTAGATGAGACGGGTAGGGTCGGGGTCAGGGTAGTCTACACAAACACAGAAGTACAAATACATTTCTGTGTGCGCGTGTGTGTCTGGGATTGGTCGCTGGAGTTCAGCAGGCAGGAAGAGACGTGACCACACTGGCCAAGCTACAAAAACATGACGGGTCAAAAAACATTTAGCTAGGCCAACAGCAATGACAGCCAGAGTGCAGGACACACACACACACAGACCCACACGGCCTTGGTGCCTTGTTTATTAATGTTTGTAACATCAGGGTGACCCCGCATAATTATGCAGCATTCCATGTGCCTGTACCAAATGCTACAGGACATGCAAACGAAAACACGGCTGAAGGAAGATGGCTACTTTAAAATATTCCTCCTCCTTGGCTCTGAGAAGCGACTAACTGCCCTCTTTTTCCAACAGAGACGTAACACTGAAATAAGAAATGGCTGAGTTCATCCGCAAGTGCCTCCAAAGAAACACAGAGGAGAGGAGGGCTGCTTCAGATGCCTCATACAAACTCATTTGAATTGCAAATGCTGTTAGGCAGCATGCTGGGCTGTGAAATCCCAGCAGTACCCTCGGGCATCACGCACAAACACCGACGTGTGCACATCAGTAGCGAGACTTTGTGTGTACACTACAGTAAAAAAGACAAGCCACAGAGAATCGCTGAGTTTGGAGCACTTTCCCATGTCTGAACTTCGTATGATCGCAATTTGATGCGAAAATAATGATGAGCTAGCAGTGCAGAAACTGGTGCTGAGATGAGGTAATGGCTCCCCTGCAGGTAGGAGGCGGGGGGGGGGGGGGGGGGGGGGGGGGGGGGGGAAAGGA